>LUCH01003594.1:37197-48873 GCA_013368495.1 Paragonimus heterotremus | reverse complement strand
TGGCATTTAGGTTGCAAACGTTTTATCACCAAGCCAGGTGACATCATCAGTGCGTAATCGTTTTAGCGTAGATTTTTTTTGAGCGTGGAGATTGGTGAAGTTCGATGGATGCCCGCTCTTACATAGCAGAGTGAGTTGACCTTCTGACCTTCTGATCCATCGAACTTCACCAATCTCGACGCTCAAAAAACTACGCTAAAACGATTACGCACTGATGATGTCACCTCTCTTGGTGATGAAACTTTTGCAACCTAAGTGCCAAGCTCGGTGAACATACCAATACCAGCTCTAGGCTTCCTTTTTGAATATGGGAACTATTGTCGCGTGACCCCAGCACTGATGGATGGTCTTCATCGTCCACACAAGTTGAAACAGCTGAGTCAAGGCCTCTACTAACGCCTGTCCTCTCTCTTTGCAAAGTGCCGGCACGGTATCATCTGGACCAACAGCCCCATCACGATTGAGAGCCGAGATGCAATTGCGAACCTCAGTCTCAGTGGGTGGTTCCAATTCTACCGACCAGGGTGCTACGTCACAAGTTTGTGACAGCAACACAATGGAAGCAGGAGGCCTTCAAAGTGTTCAGCCCAACGCTCTATCCTTCTGGACTTATTATAAATTAGTGTGGCATCTGCCTCTCTGATAGGTTTACTGACAGAGGGTCGCCTGGGACGAGGTTGCTCAATGTGGACCACTTAGGCTGTCAAATCTGTGCTTATGGTTCGAATTCTCTCTCACCTAAAACGTCCCTGTACAGATTTAGTCAACTTAATATAAATCTACTGACACACTACCCATAAAGTCACACGTTACCAATAACCTACTGACCACTGTCCCCTACCTGATTCGAGGGGTATGGTGCAGTCTGGATTACTGGATCCTGTCTAAGTACTTGGGTTGATCAGCTCGAATTTCGGTGTCTTCCAGTGGGTTGCGAACGTTAGACTTTGTCCGTCTACCTCTAATAAAGCACTCTGGCTGGAGTCCTATACGTAAACCGTTTTCTCAGTCCTGTAAAACCGGATGATGCTGTTATCTCGCGACTGTTGTATTCATTTACTTGTTGACGGTCGTGTTGTGTCTTATGTATATGCTCCCGCTGCCTTCAATAGTAATACATATTTCCTTTTTCCTTCATATTGTTAAACCTTATCTTTAGTTTACCAACCGGGCGAAGGCTTGTTCCGTTGGCCATTCGTTGATTTTGTAAATTGAAGACGTGAGATTGTTGAACCCTGTATTTCATATGCATTTTGGGCCTGAAGGCTGCATCGGGTTGGGTTGTTTACCACGCCTCCTAATAAGGAATTTCATTAAAACACTTCAGTTTGTTGACATTCTTGTATATCCTATCGGAGTACAGAATACAAACTTGTATCTCTAGCGTTCTGTTTCTAATCGCTTTCGGCTGGGGTGTCCGCCCTCTCCCTTCCTTCCTAATTCCATCCTAATTATTATTGTGAAAGAAGCACCTGAAGATCCTGTTTTATTTGGTTTTGTAAACAACCATGTAGACCATGTCGAACTGATTAGATCATGTAGCTGGTCTGTATGGTACGCGTTTTGCACCTTCGACGTATGGAGGGTTGCTGAAAAATTGGATTGACTTTGTCTTAGATGCTTCTGGAGTGTGCTTGGGATTGCTGGTGGTTTCACTGATGTGGATATTGTAATCGCATCGACTTGCAGTACTGTTAACAAGGTGACAATGAGGATGGGGACATCATATGGTTCGTTTACTGATCTCCATCTGTGGCGTCGCAAAGACGTCCTGCTGTCTTCTAGAGAAAGGGCTTAAAACGCGTGCACGCACTCAGTTTTGCTTTAGTGATCAGAGATCTAACCCATTTGTGTGGAGAGCGAATACGGACTTCCGGAATTCAATCGCCGTTGCCTCTATCGAATAGCCTGTGTTAAACGTGCTGATTATGTGAGCAACACTGTAGTCTGTCGCCGCAAATTTGGGGAGTCTGCAAATTGGCGACGAGTAGTTGAAGTAGTGAAAACGTACAACCTACTCTGGTTGTGTCTTGTCCTCCGTATGTTGACGTGACGTCTACCGCATCGTGTATTGATCATCACTACCGCCAACTGTTGCAGGGAACCGCAAGGCGGTGACATGGTTGCGAGCTATGGAAGCCTTGACCACCCAGTTGAGCAAGGTCAGGAGGCGCCGTCTGCTTGGTTGGGGAGTAGGGGGTTCGCGACCATCTTCACGGCTGATTTGAAACGCTTCCGGGCTTGACAGTGTGTTTTGATTAATGGTTAGCCTGTATTCCCAACGTTGTTAACTCTTCTTCATGAATCTATTGTTTGTATTTAGTTTACCTCCATACATTAGTACTTGTTTATTACTCTGCTACTTCGTGGTCTATCCAAACTCATTGGTAACGTGATCCATGTTACCTATGGGCATGACTAAAAGATGGAAATCTATGTATATTTACATATATGTAAAGATAAGATCATTATATATATATATATATATATATATATATATATATATATAACATGATGTGGCTTTATCTGACTTGGTCTGGCACTGTGGAGTCTCATTATCATTTTCGGCTATTCAAGATGATCGATTATTCAGGACGCGACCCTGGTACCTTTCTGCAGATAGCCAAGCGTTTGAATGACTGTGTTCACTTCGCCCTTCTTTTGTTACCGTTAACATTCATCATGTTTAGCCAGCTGCTTTCGACTGCCTGTCGTTTGTGATCACGCTTTTATAACACTATCTGTTATGCTTGTTCTGGTCAAGGAAACGATCGCTATAATTTTGTGTGTGTTCTGTTTTGCATTTCACAGAATCCAGCCGTGTTAGAGGCCATCCAGCCAATCGGTCGTGTAGAGGACAGTGCGACATCCGCAAAGACTGATCCATTGTTTGCTGGACTTAATGCATGCAATTTGACACTGCCCAATTTGAAGAGCAGTCTGCAAAATAAGTATGTGCTTGCCTACTGAAGTTTCGTCACCTCATTTACTAAGAATCCTATACTATTGAATGTGGATGCATCCTCAAAATAATCTCATGTAGTACGTTTTAAATATGACCGCTTCTGACAGACGCTGCACGCTGCTTCCTTGTAGTTGGCTGTTTTACGTCTATATAGCAAGGAAGTTTCTGGTCTTCGTCTTTGCAATTTTTTGAAACGTGAATTTAAGAATGGAAAGTTGATCCGGCTGCGTCTTAGAGTTTCTTGTGCTGTTGAGGCAGTATAACCATAAGTCATCTGGCTTATTTTCCCCCACTAGTCACCTCTGATCTTGTGAAGTTGTACAGTGAGATGACATGGCGTTATCTTCTATATCTTACCATTGGAGAATCCCTCTGTTTTTGCTTCTCAGAGTAAGGGATTTTCCATTCACCTCAGCCCACCATTTAGTGTATTAAGGTGGTCTGGTTATATTGCAAAAGGCTGCACCCACTTTCCTTTCGAATTTATCTCCTCGAGTTTACGCTGAATATGACTTACACTGCACCAGTTGCGGTTACTTACGTACGCAGACATCTTTTGGTTTTAATCAGTGTGACTGGCTAATCCGGACACGTTTGTCGCCAACCACGTGCTTCTGATCAACAGTTAGAAATTGAAAAAAAAATAGCTTTCTGTTACTTTGCTTTACATTGATTAACTTCCATCAAAAGCTCATTTGCTTCAGCTTTGTGTTATAGAACAACTGCATTCGTCTTAAATGTAGTGGGTTAGCTAAGTAAACCTGTATATTTTTGTCATTACTCAGGTATGCTTATGATCAGCCATGTAATTATGTCACGAAGCTCCACTGCGTACATAGTAGCGGCAATGTATTCATATGCTAAATTACTATCGTCCGTTTTCCTTTTTTCTCCCACATTTTTAATAGACTATGTTTCAGTAAATACTATCTTATGATGTGGGATCTAGACGCGGTGCGACAGCCTGCGCACCACAATGATTTAAGGGATGAATGATAGTCTCCACAATTGAATCACTCATGTTAAGTAGGCCCATAGCTAAACCCCTGGTATACTGTGCCCCTCTAGACTTCCAAGTTGGTGATAATATTGTCATTTGCTCTTCATCTCAAAAATGAAGTGCTAATTCTGGTTTATTGCCATCCACTCGTTTTGCGATAGAAGCTTTGCGTCAAACAGTTATAAGTACTTGCTTGGCAAAAGTTGAGCGTTCTGATGATATAGAAATTATAGATCAGTTCCAATCATGGATGTGTTGTCGAGGCTGCTGTTGCTGCTGAAACAATCACGAAAGTTCTTCACTTCAGCTGCATTCTATTCTTGTTCTTCACCAGGTTCACCGCAATTTCGGCCTCTCTTGCTAGTCATGAGGCATCACTAAAAGACGCGAAAGTCGATTTAGAACGAGGAAAGAAAGTGATATCTGATTGTCGGGAAAAACTTCCCCTCCTTGCTCGTAAATTCACCTTTGCACAAGAGATGAAAACCTACGTTGATGACTTAGTGGAATGTTTCAGTGAGAAGGTAAGCAGATTTCCCCGTACTTAATGTGTATCTCATGTGTATCGAGTGTGTATTTTTGTGCGTATGCCTGTAGCCTTTGCGTCGTTGTATTCGATTTCGTCGATCTCGTTGGACAGAAATGTTAGCAAGGTGAACATAACTTGAATGAGTGATCGGTGCTGCGACTTTGAGTTCAGGATAACTCGACCATCATCAGCCCTCGTGAACAAACCGTGAAGTTGCGCGTTATCCTTAGCAAAATGCAAGCACGCTGTTAGCCCCAAGAACTATATCGTTTGAGTCATCTCTGTTTTCATGTACAGAAACCCGAAAGTAGTTGAGCGCAGGCAACAGAATACTCTAAGTAGATTATCAATTTTCCTCACATTCACCGCACAATCTGATGTGCATCTTTGCAACAAGTAAGTTTGCTTTGCTTGTCTTTGATGTATCATTTCAGTGGTTCAGAGTTGGCTCGTGTACACACAAAAAACAAGTCCAATAGACAGTGGGGATTTAGCTATCGTTGTTGTGGTTAAGGACCGGTAGGAACAAGTTCAGATTGATGTCGCTGGATAACTCCCGTTATTCGATCCGTCGGAAGAATTTGCCAATCACTCGGTTGATTAGTGTGAGGGTGGTCTACTTGTTCCTCCTGTAGTTTGTTTTCTGCAGTTGCATTTCCAAATGGTGTTCTAGAGCTCTATCCAACGGACGGTTGACAATTCATGCTGGATTCAACTGTGTGGAACAATGTTCTTACAAGGTGTTCTTGCTTTTGGCAGGTGTCTTTAGGTTTCGGAAACAAGGTCAAGGTTTCTGTTAAGTGTAGTGGCAATCCCGCAGTCAACTGAGTTTTAGGGATGGGTTTAGAAAATTTCCCATATTTAACTTTATTGTGGTCAATATCTTTTAGTAATCTTTCGGATTTCAAATCACAAGAAGTCTGTTGCTATTCGTCGTTATGCCCCTTATGGTTTGGATGCGAATGCGGCGCAAACCTGCTATCACTTGATCCGTGCTGAATCACGTTACTGACGATCTACCTCTGTTCCACCTGTATATTGGCGGCTTTATTTGCATGTCATCTTTTAATTCCATCTGACTTCTCGGTAGATCCTCTTTTCCTTCGACCTATGATACTAATTGTGTTATGTCGCGACTTCTGTCCAACTATCCAACGCATTTTTGACAATTTAATCCTTCAATACCGCTATCGTATAGTCACTCATACTGTGCGTGCGCTTTGACAATCTTCTTGTTGTTCAGTCCACCTCTTTTGTTTGTAGATGTCGAAATTGGAATACCTGGAACGACGGACGAATATTCTCTATCGCGAACGATACACTAAATTGGTTGAACGACGTCGTATGGATATGAAGGATATGGCAGACCTGGCCACACAGCGTAAGTTACACAGTGGTTCACTCCTTTCTCTGCTACTATCTGGTTTGGGATCAATTGGCACGTGAAATCAGACATCTCATCCCCTGCAGTGTACATCGTATCAAAATAGACATAATGTTGAGGAACTTAGAAGTTTATCGTTTGGCATCGGGAAGCGATTTTGAGCTGTTAGTTTACTCATTTTTACGTGAATCCGTTGTGTCCTTCTTTATCTGTATGATTAGACACCATACCACGAGTACCCCGAGTACATAGTTGGACAAAAAATGAGCAATACGTCTAGTACGAATTCCCGGTCATATGGTTAATGTTTTAGTTGGAGAACATGTTTGACTCCTTTGCTATACTCTTTTTGTCGCTCATGGCAGTGTCCTTTTTGAACATCAGATAATTTTGGGAGCAACTTTCTAGTAGTAGGCGTTTTCGCAATAATTCCTTGTGGTTAACACCACTGTCAGAGTGATCCATGTAGACTAACCTCTCTTTTTTGATCAGATGATAACTCACCGTCATCTTTCACTGTGACATTGTTCGTGTTATTGTTGATTCGACCATCCTTGAGTTTTTACATGTATATATATACACCTTCATCTAATTCTCTCTTGCGAGATAATTAACAGCAACCCCGGCAACAAATCGCTTCATTTTCTCTATCTGAGTGGATATATCTATTAATCGCTCAACAAGGTGCGAGCGAGAGGTACTCCCTCTTCATATCAGGTCCGAACTAATTAACTGATGCTGACCACTATGTTCCTTCTTTCTGAGTGTAAAACAGAGGGACATTACAAGACTAGACATGTCAGTTATAACGATCTTTTTTTACACTGACGTTCGTTATGGTGGTTTTCTACTGGAGCTGAGCACTATAAAGGCCGAATGTACATTGTGTCTGTGGCTACAAGTCTGAGTTCGGATCATTTGAAATGCTCCTGTTTTGGCCGAAGAAGGTTGTTTTTAGTGAGCCAAAATATTGTTCAGTGTACTACATGACAGCAAACACTGTTCTGACGAAAATGCAGGGTATTCAAATTAACTCAACGAAGGTGTTTTTGCGCTCGATGTAAAATGTATTGCTTATCTGTTGCTCACCGTTCATTTAATTTTTTTGTCCCTTCCGTACCCTTCGTACTCCCACTTTTTGTTCACTTTGTCTCAGCGACTCCCACTTCGAATTCAACTTCTTCAAAGACCCCAGAGGAGGCCAAACAACTGGAAGCTCGGCGAAGGCGGTGTGCCGAACGTGAATCAAGGCGGTAAGCCGTTCTAGGCATATTCGCACATACTCACATTCCAGTCTCCTAACACCTCAAGAACGGAGAAGGTTCACCCGTTTAGACTAAGTAGTTTCTTATCTGGTTGTCTGATGAAGAGTCACTTCTGACACTGCATTCATAATAGCTCATCTACTTTTTTTTGTGTTGGCATCGAGTATATACTCTACATTCGGGAAAACATTATTGCTGGTAAGATCTTCTAAACTTTAACGAATAGATAAAATTGACACTGATAATATGCGAAGGGCCAAAAGTCAGATGTTCCAACTAGAACATTTACTGGTACAAAGTATTCTGGAAGTTTCGACCCCAGTTAATCCGACGCTTTCTAATAAGACGAAGTTTGCCTCATGCGCTTCGCCACAACATCGCTGTACAACGCCGAGGACAGCCAAATTTGTGCTGTTTCACTACGTTATATTGTGCTTATTCACGCCATTTTGTGAAAATTAACACTTTACCTCTACTGGTATATTAATTTTACTGCTCTCACTTTCGACTAACAGGTCATTAAGCGTCTGTTTAATTTATTTTGTAGATTTGAATGAATGCAGGTGGATTGCCTGGTCATTTCGATAGTTTAGACTCACGTTACCATATGCTAGTTGTTCGTACACCCTGGGAACAGTATGTTCCCCTGCTGCACACATACTAAATGATGCTGGTCGTAACTGGACAAGTAGTCTTAGCACACTTTTTCCGGGTATCTACTGCTAATGAAAAATTTATTCTCGGCGTATCGCTCGGGACGAACGTTTGCCTGGGACTTCAGTCAGATATGGAATATTGATGACTAAATCACCCACAGTAAAGTGAGGCTACGGTATCCACCATGTATTCCTATGCGGCTATCCATTTGCGAAACAACTAACACTTCGTTTACTCTCATCAGTTGCAGACGTAAAACATGCTAAATATATAAGTCCTACCAGGTAAGGACAAACTGGGACTAAACACGCCTACAAGCACACCACTCATCATATAATCACGACCATGACAACCTGATAGGTTGCCTCAACCACTTTTGTGCGCATAACGTCGGTTGGTAAGTTCGGATGAGCATCGCTTTGCAGAAGGCTAATAACTTCGGGTTGCGATTGTGCAACAATATCTTGAATGAGTTTAATAGGTCAACCTGGTGACCTGTTGTCATGAGGTGTTTATGAATCGATGACGTTAGATTTCGAGTCGTTAATGCACCAACTTAAGGCAATTCGTTGTGATAGCTGTCGATCTGTTCGGCCTGTGTAAACGTTACTGCAACTGCAGGTGAACTGGTACACAATATGGGAGGGAGAAGAGGTTGACAAACTACTTTCGCGATTGTGGAGAACTGGTCCTGTGATGATTGAGTGGAACCCACTGTTTTTCAATCAGTGACAATCGTATCTTCCTAGAGTGTTGTCGATAACCCCAACATCACGGCTGTTTTTATTAAGAATTATTACGACATCTTGTTTGCTCTTTTAAAGCTTGCTTATTTGAGGTCTTCTATGTACAATAATAGGGTCGATTTATTCTTAGTGCAATACCTTTTGCAGATTCACAGAATAATATTTAACTGTTAGTAAAATAATATCCTGAACCAACAAGCACCATGCACTTAGAGCAGATGACAGCTTATTGACACGTTTATCCCTTAATCCGATGTGTTCGGAACATAGTTCCCGGAACAGTATCTCATCCGGAAAGATATTAGCAACTTGTTCATTTGACTCCCATCGGGTTTTAGTTTTTATGCGAACAGACTTTTTTTTGTCAACCTCCGTGACTGATATTAGTGCGTTTTGTACTAGCATACTGATTCCCCTTGCTTAGTTACACTACTCTCTGACCTGTCAAACTATGCTGCTAATGCGGCCGGATCAATTGTGGCATACACAGATGCTTTCGCGGTCGGCTGCGGAATGACTGAGGCATGTGCACATCGTCAGATGGGCTCCCATGGCGCACTTTGAACACATCATGCAGACGAATTTCCACAACTACACACACGCCTCTGTTTCATGTTCGATCCGAGTCGTTTGCAGATTTACGACGTGCTATACCGCACATTACATACTCCTACCGACACAAACCGTCCAACTAACGATTCAATTCAAGTATACATCGGTTTTACAGATCCCACTACTAAGGTGAACATTAGATTATGCTCAAGTTTGTGAAAATTGTAGGGCATCTAAACGCAAAACTTTAAAAATTATATGGTCGATTCAAAAGCCGAAACTGATTTTCATGCTTTCAATGTCAGAGCGCGTTTAGCCGACTACTCAGTTCTACTGTTGTGTAATAACACATGCACTATATTGCCCTTGGCTTGAAGTTATCCGCTCTGGTGTTTCCGTCTCTTCGTATTGTTGATGTGATGCGAAATCTGACTTTTTTCTTACCTTCGCTTGATGTCCTCTTCTCAGAATTCGGAGGCAACGTATACGGGAGCTGAACATCACTAGCTCGAATCAAGTGCCCGCAGCCCACTTGGACGGAACCAGTACGGACGACGAGGAACCGCAGGCGGTAATTGTCAAACGAAAGGCAGATATTGGTAAGTTAACTCTCTCTCTCTCTCATACTTATACGCATCAGCGATATAGAGTTACACGTTTTGTAACACCACGTGGCTACGTGGTGGCCTTACTTATGGGTCATGTTTACGACTTCACCTACTGGCTGACATTTTGTTAATTTCGTTTGTCATTTTAGATGCTCTTCTTGTTGATGCTCGAGCTATTTTTGAGGATGTCGTGGAAGAATTTTGTGAACTTCCCCTAATTCTACAGCGTTTCGCTGATTGGCACGCCAGTTTTCCGGAATCGTACGCCGAGGCGTATGTCGCTCTTTGTTTGCCCCAGCTGTTCAGTCCCATCGTACGGGGACAGCTCGTTGGTTGGAACCCACTTTCCGTAAGCGGTTGTCGAATTTTAATGTCTTTTTCTGTTTCTGTGTTTTAACCGTATGTTTGCTTTTCGATAACCGAGGTTTGCGTATCAAACGCCAACCGCACTTGGTTTTCCTCAGTACTGCAGCTACCTTTATTTACGTTTATCGAACGACAATGTGGTACACCTTACTGAGAGCAGGGTCCTTGAGAAATACTTACACATGCAACAAGACATATGTATCTGCGAAATACGCAACTTCTCTGTTACGTTGATTGTCAATCACACTATTGTGGTTTTACCTCCAGGTTATCACAACATTATAATTCCTAGCATTTACAGGTGCTAGCTGGGAATTCGACTGACTTACATTTGTCGTTATCAACCTGTTCACATGCACTGCCGACATGCGGAACGCATTAACTAACAACTCCGGTTTGATCTCATCTCTTATTATTTTAACTGTTATTTTAACTGTTATTTTAACTGTTATTATTTTAACTGCACACCCTGATAATTCTGAAGTATTGGTGATAAACGAGCCCGTTTTCAGTTTGTCGCCTTGAGGCCAAATACAACATAGTACGTGCAAGGTAATGGTTAGCTGAGGGTTGGATGGCGCCGTATCGTGTTCTCGTCAGATTGCTTTTAATCAAGACAACAAAAATCAGCGCTTGTGGCATGCCAACCCAGTACAAAATCAGCACGAGAACGGGACAGTTCGAACTCGCCTGGATGGTGTTTTTACGCTGACCGTGATGTCTAATTTCACACTCAACACTCATCAGTATTCAACATTTACTCTACTCACGTGTCCATAGTAGTATACTTTTATCTCTGAATATCACGTTATTCCTTTTTATACGCAACAGTAATACGTTAGCATTTATTTGATTTCCATAAACTCTAAATCGGCCGCAAGCAATCGAATTGTATCCGAATTCATAACTTGTATACCGTTTCCCACTGCAGCATACTATATTTCTTCATCTGAGTAACGATAACACGCTACCTATCTTACCGCCTTAATTATTTGGACGATTTTTCACGTTTCCGCTACACTGTTATATACATTTGTAAATGGTATCGTAAGTTACCGCTCACTGATGTTGCTTATTACTGTACTTGTAGAACCACGTTCGATGTTTGTATATGTATCTACGTATAATCTGCCTTCTGTCCATATATATATATATATATATATATATATATATATATATATAATATTAAAAGGGCAAACACTGTGTAGTGAACGATTTATTGTGACATTTCAAATCCATACTAGGATCCGTTATCAAACAAACAAATGTGATGGAATGTGATTGCTCTGCCGCTCACCGTGTCCGCCTGTCGGTCTGCCTTCGCTTGTTTTCCGTTCCAGTGTCAACGATGCTGACGTAGTGGCTGTCTATATCTACGTGTCGATTGAACGAATTCCGCGAATAGAGAGCCTCCAGTACAAGTCGTTCCGCTTTCATCTTTGCCCGTGCGACCACTTTCACATGACCTACGTTGACCTCGTGACTTGTGCCTCTGCCATGGTACCATAGTTGTGATTTAAGGTCAGCTCGTCGCATCACTAGTTTGTGTTCATGCACGCGTGTGCGAAGCTGTTTGCCTGTCTCTCCCACATACTGTTGGCCAC
>LUCH01003594.1:0-21791 GCA_013368495.1 Paragonimus heterotremus | reverse complement strand
TAATTTGAACAGTGAACTCAGAAACAGTTTTTCGCACAGTATGTCTCTCGAGCACATTTCGCTGCATCTCATCAGGTACATCCTGCAGTCTGTGGGCTTATATAGCAAAGTTCGATGGACATTGTGAAACTAAACAACAAAATCAACAAACACACGCACACTCACACACACATCCGAATACATCAATTACCAGGACAATTTAGTACTGACGAACAAGTCTTTCTGTAACCAGAGGGGTGGCTTCTATTTGCCAATTGTTACCGCCTCCGCGAACCGGAGAAGCCTTCCACTTTTGTTACGTTACGTATCCGAAACGCCTTCTTCAGGTTCAGTTCGGGTCGACAAGTCAACAAGTGTCGGACAATCGATGACGCTGGTTTCCTGTGACTTGTTACATTCTGACTTGATCCCGGTGTTGTTGTATCCATGAGCGTTTTGCGATCCCAAACTGGAATGTGTTCGTTGACCCGATGACGTAACTGCCGCTCCGTTCTGCCTATGTAAGTGGCCCGGCACTCACATGAGAATTCGTAGATGATGTAAGATTTGGCGTTCAGCGGTAGCGGTGTTTTCAACGGTGGAGCTGTGATCCTGGTAGTAGTGAACAGCATGACCATGCATAAAACGTTTCACGCCTACCCGTCATAATTGGTTTCGAGAAAAAAGTCTCCAGATTTGTTCACATGTAAATTTGTGTTTATGGGCCAAGACGCCACCAGGAAACCATTACAACCACGGTACCTGGGTCCCTTCGCTGTGGTGAAGCCTGACGAAAAATTCTTCATTGTCGACAGGTTCGGACGAAACGAATCCGTATCCATTGACCGATTAAAACCAGCCTACACAGAAAGTGATTTTGGTCCACCTGACCCAATACTGACTGAAAGACACTCCTCCCCACCCCCGACAGTATCACATCCACCTTCAATCCAACTCCCTTGTTCTCGTGAACAACGAAACACACTTAAAGGGCGGTCTGTACACCGGCCGATTACAGTACGTGATGTAAGACTTTTCACTTTCCTCAACTTCCCATATACAGCCAACGTTTAAACCAACTTAAGCGAACTAATCAGTAATCAGTAAGTACAACTCACTTCTCGGGTCGCGAGCCTTGCGTTCTGTCTGCGTCCAGTGCCGCTAGTAAGTAGATTTTTGGAGAGTAAGAAGTTAAAGGAATCAACTGGCTATTACGGCAGAATTTCCTTATTTGTCTGTCATCAGAATTATCTCATTTGTGGCCTCCAAGATTATTTAGGAACAACACAACAGATTTTATCCATTGGATGCTGCATTCGATGTAGTGGAATTCTAGACCAACGTACTTTGGCAAACTATTGCGAGTCAGTCGTTTCCATTTTTATCATCCTTTTGCTCTCTTGTTCATACCTGAATTTTGTGTAGTGTTTAGATCCACTACAGTCCCATAACCGCCGTGAGACGGGTTTTCAACAGAGTGGCAATGTCGTCATCTTTGTATGGCAAACGGAAATAGACATTTAGTTTGGGAACTGTTGAACACATCGCGGCGACGGGCTTTTGTTTGCTGAATTTTTCAACAAATGCCGATGGACAGCCATTTTCTTTCAGCGTGGTTCTCAACAACGAGATCTCTTCGGCCAATGTTTCTCTTGAGCAAATTCTTCTTGCACGATAGAACAAGACCCTCACCAGACCCCGCTTGTACTGGATCGCCACAATACTGTGAAAGTTCAAGTACTGTCCAGTCCAAGTGTGTTTCCGATAGACAGACCGCAGTAGGCAACGGTTGTTCTGGCGCTTCATGTGAATACCAAAAAACACCAGGGTTTTATTCTGTTCATGCTCAATGGTGAAGCTTATCTTGGAATTCAGTTTGTGCATTGAATCGAGCAAACTCGTTGCCAACTCCTCGGTATCGATAACTATCATCACATCATAAACATAACGCCGATAGAAATGAGCCTGACTGATAACAGCGAAAATATCGGCTAGTTGCGGACCGAGTGGACTGCTCATGGCAACACTATCGATTTGTGTATAGCCAGTTCTTTGGAAGTAGAACCTTACGTTTGCTGTACATAGTGGAAGAAGTCGTTCTAGCTCAGACGTAGACAATCCTATGTTCAGTTGGTGTGAGTCAATATGCTGACAACTTATACTGACTGTTTGCATCAGAGGGACATTTGTAAACAAGGGGGCGATTTCCAAACTGGCCATATGTTTGTTGTTGCAGTCCAAATCATCAAGTAAATCGATTAGTTCAAAGCTACCTCTCACAGTTTTCTGAAACATCTATTGTCTTACAGGCTGAAGAAGTTGAGCTAGCCACTGTACCAACTGGTGTTGTGGTGAGTTGGACATGAACAGCATTGGCCTCAGTGGTACACCAACCTTGTGAAGTTTGGGCAAACCATACAGTTGGGGAGTATGTGATCCTCTAGGACTACAACAACGACGCCCAACTTTTCTGAGAAAAACTGTTTGGGATACAACCGGATTCCTTTGTTGTTATTTGTGTTGGCCACAACTACGATTTTCTAAGTACTGTGTTATGAACACGTTTTCAGAACCCCTCAATGAGACTTATGTGAACATCTCATCGTTCCTTAACATACGGTAATCATGTGATCGGTCTTAAGGTCAACTTAACGATTGTAAGCCGGAGCCTAGGGTTCTGACGTTTTTGTCTGCATAGAGCAAAGGGATGCTGAGGATTGTTTGTCCGAGGTTATTGATATAAATTTGAAGTAATAATGACCTCAGGAAATACCTACCGATACAGTTGAAAAAGAGCCAGTTTTGATCCCAAACCTTCTGTTATTCTATAACTATGCTATCCGGCAGTTAATGCCATCTCAGATGTCAAGTGCATGTTTTTTTTTTTCAAATGTGGCGTCTTGAAGAAACCCGTAGTCCCACGTTCCTGTTGGATTGTTTTTAAAAGAATACACGTCAGTCACACAGAATTGATTAGTTAGGAGTCCGTGCTGAGCTGTTGGGGCACAGTTATTTATGGAAAGGTACTTTGAAATAGGACGCCTGAGTATTTGCGAGGAATTCTCGTTGGGCTAAACGGAGAGTAGCTGACAGATGACGGTCAGTCATTTGATTTTGAAATAAAAGTCACGTTGCCAACGCTCGGCCGACTGGCTTAAGATGTGAGGTATACAAATGATAACCAGGCACAAAGAACGAAAGCCGTTTACCAAAGAGTTGGCCACTGTATACCTAGTGTGTCTCTGGGGCTGGGGACCAAGCAATCCACAGAGTCTGTGGCTGAAGACGTTAGGTGGAATGGTGGCTAATCGGACTCAATGGCATGAATGTTGTCGTTGTTTGCCGAGTTGTCTGTGAATTGATTGCACTTCTTGTTGAGGGGCGGTGAAAGCCGTAACGAGGCTGTTTTTCTGATTATGTCTTACTTTTATCTATAGCTCGGTTGTTTGTTTGCAAAGTTTGTACACGTTGTTGTTGAATGATGGACTGTAGTAGTGGTAGTTATTTTTGGTAATTAGATCTCATCCCCTCCGATTCTGTTTTTTTATTCTTCGCCAGGACTTGGTTTTCTATCTGTTCGTGATTTTATGACAGCTGAGCATCAATGATGTTATGCTTTCTACAGTTATAATGATGCTTGAATAACGGATAATTGTGCATGATAGCGTAGAATACTACGGATTTCACGGAGAAGATGGGAATATGAATACTTCCTAATAGCTCCTCAAGACACGTTCGGCAAGTCCGCGTCTTTGCTCATACCTTTAATTATCTCGAGTTCGGGGGCAGGGGAACTTATTTCAGCGTAAGGCATGTCATGACGATTCTTCAAACGATTAAAGCAGTTCGTTAATTCAGAAGACCCGGCTGTGGAAAATCTGAGCTTCTGCTGAAGTTTAATGCTCTACAGATTCCGCACCATAAAGCGCTGCAAGCGTCCTGCCAGCTGGACTTTTTGGCTACGCAGAGAGGTAACAAATTCCACACTCTGACTCAGTAGCACCCTTCCCCATTCACCAGATAATCCAGGAGATCAATTGTTAGAGATGGATTTCCCTAGCAATTCACACTGGGACCTACCAACGTCATTGTTGAAGGTAACTGAACGCGGGGCGTGAACTTTTTCAGCTCTCGGCATTGTCTTATAGTTCACTCGCTGCATTTTGGCACAATGTTTCTATCACCGATTCGGGTCCTGTTGGAATCTACACTTGTCGTCTTTGAGTCTTGTCTGTTAAACCTGGCTCAGTTAAGTTTACGGGGTGGTTGCTCCCGATCGTTCTGTTTGATCTGTTAACATAGAAAATCGAAGGATTCAGTGGCTGTTGTATTAACTTGATCTACTGACGGTGATTGCGAGGTGGACCAATTTGCTTTGGGCAATTCCTCTTGGGCATATTGACTGGTTGAGTCTAGGCACTCAGTTGTACGGTTAACAGTTGCCATATATAATGCTTTCCCCGCATATCTGTGTTCAGGGTTGAACCCATATCGTCTCTGGAACGTTGAAATCACCGTGTGGAAATAGAACAACGTATGTAGTTAAGGTAACAGTGCCTGATCCTCTGTACAAATGTTCGATAGTGAACGATAGACCGTTACTAGTAAGAACGAATGATGCCAACTAATATCGCATAACAGAATGAATGTGTCCACCAGATGGAAACAGTGGGACAACCTGAATTGGAAATTACCGGCTGCTTCCTCGACGCGTTCCAATCGGATGTCGTAATAGAAAACAGAGTAGCCGGGAATAATGATCTCACTATCACTCATTTCTGGAACCAAGCACACTTCAATGCTTCACACTGTGAAGGTGCTTGTGATGTATCAGTCACCTAAGTCCAGTAGTTCTCTCGTCAGACTGAGACATTTAGTACGGATATCTTAAGGCCATCTCACTGTAAGCTGATCTCATTCCAGAAACCGAAATGAATAGACGAGGGATGGGTAGGTTCCCGTGGTACTCACTTACTCAGAGTGAAATTATGCTAGCCTTGTGCTGTCATACTTCTCCGAGAATCGTTGTTCAACACCTGTTTTTGCTGAATGATAACCTCCGACTAGGTGATGAAGACTAATGGCTTAACTGTGAGCGGTTTTTCACACAGCCTATCGAAACAACATCCATGCCGTTCTTTATGACCACCTGTTTCCTTGAGTTTACTCTTCTAGTTCTTTTCTGTTTTGCTTTAATGTTTCATACGTTGGGAGCTCTTTGAAGTACATGTATTGTCCGGTTGCAATTTTTCTTACAGGGATCCTCTCCAAAACCCTTATGATTATGTTGACCATGTTTGTTGACGTTTACAATTTACCATGCTGATTGCGTCTATATTACGTTCGACCTAATGGTAACAATCCATGGCGGTTTGTCCAGGAGCCCTTCAGTAATTTTCTTCACACTTGAAATGCGCATTTGTGTGAGCTTCCATCGTTCACTCATCGGATTTCGGATATGAGGTAGACTGTTTAAGAAGATGCCGGTGCACCCACCATCTCTATATTCACGGAACAGCATGGTTAAGGTATTCTTGAAGGTTGCATAGCTGTGACATCGTGATTATCTGATAGACAAGTCACTGAAAGCTTATCCCGGTCATTACATCCTTTGTCTATAATATTATCAACGGTACTTACCACATTCCTCGAGGCAACATACAAGTTTGCAGGTTACCTATACTCTCGTTGATCGTCGTATACTCTTCGGGGCTCCTGTTCTCAAATATGCCTTTTTATTCTCAGTTTGCACATCATTATTTTCAGTTCACCCATACTTGCATTTACCTCCGTTCTAGTGCTCTTTTGACAGAACGTTCGCCTAGTTCACCTTATCACCACGTCATTTTTTACTCTCTTTCAATTGACGTGAAGAACATGGTGTGTAAGATGAGGCCAAACGGAAGTTGCTATACCGTTGATTTTGGGAGTCACTTTTTGCGCAATCTTTGCCTCAGCTTATGAGGCGAGTCTTCCAGCTAATCTATTCATTGTTTGTTTAGACGGTCTTATTGATGCCTTGTCAGTTTTTGTTTTAGCACACACTTTGTCTCAGGAGACATGGCATTTTGTTGACTTGATTTGACATGGCTGTTTTGTTCAGCATATGCTATGACGAGGTAGCTTTACTGATGTTGAGTTTCTCAGCTGCTTAATTTGTGCATTCATCAATGTTTTGATCGGTGACCGAATGAGAACCACAATACTCTGATGTAGACAGTCTGTGTGGTCTTAGTCCTAACGTTTGCACAGTGCTTGTCCCAGTTTGCATTAGCAACACAGCTTGAATGGTCACACAGCCTGACATTTGTGAAGTTGGTCATTTGGAAAAAAATTACGTTGCAAGTGAACAACATAAACGGCGGCGTACTTAGAAACTTGACAAAAAACTCACAAGCTTATATAAAGTTGCTGGGTAATTTGAACAGTTATTTTCCACTTGGATGATTTGAGCTTCAGTGTTACAGAACAGAGAAAACTACATAAGTTCAACCTCATACCATGTTTTGTGCGTTCTGATTTGGATACATCCGGAGACCTGTTAATCGGTTTTGTCTAACAATAAAGCGAAACTGCTCTCGTATACATACGGACGTCATTCATCAGTTAGGTTCTTCTACTGGATCGTCATCATACCGTTGAGACTGTTTTAGCATCGTGTTTGAATTAGTGAATTGCAACCTGCCTGACTTGCTGCTGAACTATTCACTCCGAATGAACCTTCGATTGTTACTCTTTTATTGGATGCTGTATCGCCGACCGGTCATGTAGCGGATACTGGAGAAGGCATTAAAGGGGCTCACAGTAGTTTGGACGTTTTTGTCGATAATGTCAGCCTTACTGTTGTTCCATTTCATTGCGTGTTGTAGATACAAAAGACGGTCTTTCCTATTGCCACCCCGTCGCTCACCATTAGACCATCTAAGTAGCAGTATGAAAGTGTATCTATTAGTCTTCAACAGTCAGTTATTATTTCACAGATCTTTTGCTTCCGAGCGGTAAGTTGGGTGTGGCCTGATCAGGTTCAGTGGTGCGGATGTTTTTATTATTTAAGTGGGCTAAGTGTGCGGCAATGACGATCAATGAAGCGGGGCAGTGGGAACCCTAAATCGGCTGTTTTACACACTCCGTCTTGATTTCACTTGTTTGTTTACGTGTTGCAACTAATTAAGTGTTGTTTGATTGTTCGCCGAGTTCTTCATTGCACCTCGACTAACTGAACCCAAAAAAACTGAGGAGGTGGGTTCGTAACGTTTCAGTCTTCTCGAAAGCGTTCAGTAAGTAAATTAAATCAGAATAAGTACATCATACGATTTGTTGTCGGTCGATCGCGAATATACCGAATAATAGCCATTAACACTAGTCAGTATCCACCATTCGAAAGTGTTATGGCTGGTTCTCTTGGTTAAAACGTTCTCTCTCAAAAATTACCACCCATGACTTACTCATTCATTTGTCACTCGACTAACTCTGTGGTTTTATTTCATTGAAACACATATCTACCACCATCTTAGTACTGGTGAAGATACGTTGATTTACAACCTGGACTCATGAGTGAAAACCGTGGCATGTTTGCTCAAATCTCCTGTTTACTCACTATATTATCGTGTCCACCTGTCAGAGCTTGTCATGTTCATTCAGGTCAAGATACGATCCGTGACCTGTCAGTTGATCGTACTAGCTTTGGTTTTATTGATGCTTCGAGATATGCTGTTATCAATACTTACTTGCTCGGCTTTTTTGTCTTTTTCGCTCTTTCTCAGTCTCATGCAAAATCGACAAGGTGCAGCGTTCCTATTTTTTGAACGACAACTTCGTATTGGCATGAAAGTGAGTTGCTATCCATTTACCTCTTTTATTATTTAATATTTTGCCTGTGTTTTCATGCGTTTACTGTTCTAATTCTGTCTGATTTGGGTCACTAATTTGCGTTTTAATCAGTCATCCACAAGCACACACGACTGTTGTCGAATCGCTGCGGCGGCATCATCACGGAACAGCATACACAAGCCATCCGGTAAATACTCACATGTTCGATTTCGTAGATATGATCAGGCAGCATCACAAGCAAAGCTGTACTGTCGTCATTCACCTAGACCTGTGATTAGACCGAGGGTCAATTCTAACAGCGATGGTAACGTGCAACAAGCAAGTTCAAATGCAGTTAACAGTTGCGATCGTCTTCATAATTGACATTCACTGGAGTACATTCTCAGCCGCATTACGTGGACCGGGGCAACCCCCGTGTACTTTCGGCATTTGGCGATTTATACGTGCTGATTTTGAAGAAGGTTCTATAAGAGAATGCAGAATGTGCGGTTGACAGAATTGCTATATTCTTAGCCTTCGATCAATGCAAATGCACCTTATTTTGTGCACAAGAGAACTCAATAAAAGTGGATTGGACACTTTCCGGTTTGGGATTTCTGACACTCTGTCAGACTTTTGAGAAGCCCTTAAAGAGATACACTTTTAGTTCCTCGTAACTCAAAAAGTCCTTTGTCACTGCTGTTCCGCTGCAAACCAGAGCAATAAATGTTGTTCACGCACGAAGAGACTATTTCGTGAGCATTGCTCGGTTCGTGCGTTTTAACAATCTTGAATCTGCGGAGCAGTTCATCGGCGGTCGTATGTTTCAACCCTTTTTGAGAGTTTCAACGAGGCGACGCAGATTTTCTGCCTAGCATATAGTGATGAAATGTAGGTGTCCTTTATTCTTCTCACTGAGGACACCTACTAGGTACTTCGGTGTTGATTACGCAAACTTGTAATAACGTCACCACACCCCTCCTGACTAATCTCTTCGCAACGTGTGTTTTACGCAAGCAAGAAAGTCTTATCTAGAAAGGTCGCTGTGAGTGACCGGTGATCTAACTGTCGGATTACATTTGTTAGGTGGGCTAACTATCGACGAGTGTCCATCGCTGTATACCTTAGTATCGTCGTTGTTTTTCATTTGTAGAATGATTTAGAACAATTAGCGAATGATGACTTCCCGAAGAATGCTAATGATCATACGCATGATATCGATGTAGAACCAGAACACCAAGTTGACTGCATTAAAAAGACTGTAGATGCAGTACGAGAAGTGCACCTAAACATTGAGTACATCCGGGTAACTCACGAAACAGTGGCTGCTGATAATTGAATGAAACCACAAGATGGTCAGACGATGACGTAAATACGGGCACTTTGAGTCTTGGTCGTTCCGCTGAGCACGGTTGGTAGGTACCGTCTACATAATTGGGTAATTCGCGACCGTCCATATCGTTGGTTGGGAACACTCTGATATGGCATTGTATATCTGTCATTAATAAGCATGTTTCCACAAATTGATGCTTCTTTTTCGTGGAGCTCAATTACTTTTGTTTCCCCTTCTTCTCCTTTCTCTTCGCTATACATTCGTACTTATTTAATGCGCTGGAACGTCGTGAATCGTTATGCGAAACAACGACACTTCTAGTCATTTTACTCAATAGATACGGTTCAAAGCTGAAATTGATTGGTTAGGTGATCGATTGACTGGTTGGTTGAGAAGGTGAAACAGTCGAAATTTGATAGCTTTTCAAACTGAAGGAATAATGCTCACACGATGCTTCGTGTTTACATATGGATCGACCTGTATTAGTTGATTCATCTGTTAGACAGGATCTTTCTAACGAGAAAACGACTTTCCTTGATCTATATGTCCTCTCTTTAAGGACACATCACCATATTTCTGCCTCTATAAAGAGCTGACCTTATGTGTTTGTTTGATTCATTCAGCAAAGATATCCGCGCATAATCACTGTATGACACGTGATTCTGTTCCATTTTCTCCACAAATAGTGAAATTTACAATATCGCCTTCGAATCAGAATATTCACTGCTGTATTGGAGGCAGATTTCATATTCCAACTTGTTGCGATAAACTGTTTGCACACTGTGAAGATGGATCTGGTGGAGATTTGGAGGCCGCCATCGCAAACATGTTCAGTCGCATAGCGACCTCTAAATGTCTAATTGTAAGAATTACACTCACGTGATATTACAGTAGAAAACTGGCTCTTGGTGCGCCAATGTCTCGTTCTATAATCGAGCCTTTGTTAATCTGTTCACAATAGAGGAACCACTTAGTTGCAGGCACTGAGAGACTATTTCTCACTGAGTCTCAGGACGATATTACTATGACAATGGAAAAATGCTATAAGCAGCAATGTATTAATATTTCAATCGTCCGCTACACACTTCATGTTGGTTTATAACGGCCATACTCACTCACTCTTTAGAGAGAATTACCCCAGTGCAAGCACATTTCTCCTTTGTCCTTGTGTAAAGAGGGATCGCTGTGTGATCGTTTTCCCGAGCTGCATACTCCCTAATTTCAAGACGATTGCGTTTATACGTTTTAAACCTATTACTTATGAGTAGTTGAGTATTGTTAACGTTTTTAATCATGGTCACCTAATGCACATTTGTCAGTTTATGTTATGGGGAAAACTAAATGCGCCGTGTCAGGTTACTAATCTTTTCAATATGTACTTTCTCAATTCAGCTATTCAAAAATATCCTCCTCTGGCACAACTTAATCAGCACTGAAGCTTTACAGCACGTCAGTCTTACCTGTCTGATTAACCGATACCTGCTGGTCGGCTTGGCTAGTCTCTTATCGGTAGCGACCAGTTCAGTGCCTAACGTTAATTCATCAGACAACGAAAAGCCCGCCCTGTTGATCTCTCTTTCGTCTGTGATGAGTCCCCAACAAGCGGCTGTCTTGGCCTTCCAGGATGCCGTAAATCAACTGGCGGAAATAGTGGATGTTATTCCGCCAGATTGGTTATCGTGTGGAAACAAGTCGTATGTAAAGAAGGAAGAAGAACAGTCTGTGGAGGACAAAACCACTCCGGATGCCTTTGCCCAGTTGAGACGTTTCGTCGCACAGCTGTTGGAGCACCTCACACCGTCTTCTTCGTTGACGAGCCACGTTCCGTTTTTACATGTCAATACTAATCTTGAACGGTCAGTTGCAATTTTGCATTTGTTTTGGTACCGTTGTCTATATCTGTTCCACTACTTGTTATTCGCGCAGTATTTTTACATCTTATTTGCGATCTATATCTTTAGCTCTTCTGTTTATGATTTACCTGTATAGGACCAAGTGTTTAGCCTACTTCCTTTCTTTTTCGTTCATGAAAACTTAGTTGCTTTAAACCTGTTTATTTTTTGTTCTCTCTTTCTCTCTAGTATCCTCACGTAATTTCATCGTGTGGTTGCGGTTCATTCATTACGGTGATTAAATTCCTCTCGCTGCCCTTTATCGTAGATGACGAATGAACTCTGTTGAAAGCAAAGTCTGTGTGTAGCCTGTTATTTATAGATTGACTATCTGTCTTCCTCGGAGCAGACAGTAAGTCGTACACACCGACAAGACAGCTAGGGGCTGGTGAAGCGATTGCAGTTGATTGATGTCGCTTATTATGATATTTTCGTCCAGCAATGTTTCAGAACTTGAAGTTGTCCTCAAGTGAAACTGGCAGTCGTAAAGCATCATTTGTACATCCGTTCAACCGTTAAGGTGGAAATTTAGTTAACAGAAACTTTGTCATTTTGACCTCTGAATGTTAGGCTCATCGGAAATTGATATAGCTGTCTTGTTTCCTTCGGGTTGTTAGAAAGTTTTTGTCATTGTTCTTTTTGCAATGATAATTTGTGACGTAGCACATTGAAATGTGCGGGAATTCTTTGGTTTCGCAATCGAATTTTGCGTACTGCTGTATGTCTACAAAATGGTAACTTATAATTTTTCTGTTGTCAATGTATTCATCTAACCATCTACAACTATTCTTGCTTGTGTCTTAAGTAGAGTAAAGAGAAACCTGTTCACTCGTTGTATGTGCACTGCAATCTCAGGCACTACTGCGACGGAATGAAAATCAGAGCTAATCGAATCCTTTGGTTGCGCAGTCTGATCAGCAATACAGTGAAGTTCGTTGTTACTGTCGAATATAAAGGTTTTCTTCATCAATCAGTCAGCAAGCTGTCCTCGATACTATGTGCTCCGATTAAGGCTGATGGAATGCTTTTAGGATTAAGCATCATCATGTGCGGTCGACTGCCGTTGTGACTGCACTGCTGCGCTAATACCAGCTCTACTTATAGATCTCAGCGGATTATTTTTCCACCTGACATCCATGTACCTGTTGTTCTAATACCCTTCCTTGGAAATACATTCGTTGTGATTGAACTAGCTACCTGATTTTCCAGAAGACCAGGAAACCCTCTTGGTTTCCTTGTAGGAGGGGGGAGGAATAGTTGTTTATTTGCATTTCAATCCGCAGTTGATCACATTATGTCCTGTTCGTTCGTCCCAAGTTCCCATACCACGTTTCCATGTTTTTCTATACTTGACCTAATCTTCCAATTTCGACCGTCTCTATCTCGAATAATGGTCGACATTTTTTTCCGTGACATTAGTGTGGTTTCTTCTTTTTTTTCATATAGTGAATGGGCTACCACTCTGAAGCGTTTGCAAATCAGGCTCACGGAACCGTCGTCAGGTTGAAATAGTTCACGTTGCCTCACAACTCTTCGTCATAATCTCGTTCTGGCGCTTTCTGATTGTTTTCCTTCTAATCTCATTGTACATTTGGTGCGTATGTACATAGACAGACTGTTTTTCCACTGTCAATCAATCTTTTGAGGTTGATTACCCTCGTTTTTGCTTTTCAATGGGTCAGCTAGTTGCCTGCGATCTGCTCATTCTGAAGGAACTGATCAGGTTCTAGACGATTGCAGTGTGGGCTTAATTTGGTCCTATAGAGTAATTAGCTACCCATACTAGCCAATTGGGTTGACCTCTGCCTAGTCAACCAGCTCAAGCCAATCTTGGACACCTGAATGTTGCGCTTGGGTTCAGTTCACGGAGTGAGCCATCACGTAGATCCATTTTCCCATTACTTCCATAGTCTCATCAAAAAGCATCTTTCCGCTCACTAATATTACTCGTTCCTCTTAGAATCGTGTAAATGTTAAACGTCGTCAATAAGTTTTCCTCATACAACGGATGAGTGCATTGCCCATTATCTCGATGTGTTGTTAGTTTTGAATCCGGCACACTAAGGCCAACAGTTTACAGACGCTGGTTACGGTCATTCATTTGTTAACATTAATCGTTGTCCCAACTTTATTTTAGGGCAATTAATACTTTTATTACACACAGGATAAGTTCGTACGTGACGTGATGTTCTCACAAAATCATCTAACTTTGTAACATTTATGAATGCTATGGTGTGAGTGTCACGCCTGTCCACCGTGAAGCCCTCAACAGCACGTCTTCACCGGCTACGTTGTTGTTGACTTTGTTCAAATATGTGACGCGTGCTATTTCGGCGAAATTGACTTTACACCATCTGCCGCTAGCGCGCTGGCATGTTTGGGAGCGAAATTCATCGCCGTCCATAGAATGACCTCCTCAACACTCGTCATCCAAGTCAGTTATTGATATTTTGAAACATGTAAGAGGAAACGGAAATTCGGACACATGCAAGTTTCCGACATGACTACGCTCCTATGTTTGTCCGCTTTACGGTTTGCGATGAAATAACAACCCCCCCCCCGACCGCTCGTGCACATTGCTCCCCTTCCTTATACAACAACGTCAACGATGAACTGGTCTATCTTGGTTGATCAGGTTAATTATTGCTTCGTTAGCTTCATAATCAAGATAATAGTAGATGAGTACCTCATTTGTTGTCCCTATCTAGACCAGGTTTCTATTTTTCCTTAACTGCTGCAAGTATGAAATTCAAAAATTGTTTCATTGTGCTCTGTGCTAATTAAACGAGATGTACGACACTGCTTTACACTGAACGTATATTTTGATACACAGCCGTGCCATCGAATCAACTTCGTACATGCTCTAAGTCTCCTCGATTAAGGACTGGTAATTTAGCATATTGCTGAAGCCCCAATCGTGAAGTCATCGTTTGGAGTTAATGGGACTATCGAATTTGACTGAATGTTTGCATTTGATAATTCGGTCGTGTGTAATTTAGAATGTGTGTGTGTAGATGTCCGGTCACTGTACACTTATTCAGATTATTATAGTCTGTTTTTTCCCCAGACTATGCAACATACTGGAATGCCGTTTCTTCTAAAGCATCGTTTATTCACAAGTTGGACTAGGTCAATCAAAAAATGCGCGAGCTTCTTAACCGGTTGTCACAACAAGATGGTGAATAATCTTGTTGGTTTGCCTTCCTCTTCAGAAGCTGGTCAAAAGGGTAGACAGTTTGCTTGGTGGCCAGGGCATGTTTATCATACACTGATCAAGATTGCTTCGCAACACTGGGTTTTATTTGATCCTACTGTGAAAGTGCGTTTTAACCTTACCATTAGGTTTTCACCTGTGCTTGGTAATCCATTCCTCTGTTTGTTTACCTGCGGTTGTGATGTGGTATACTGAAAGGAAAGTCAAAATCCTCGAGACTGGGGACAAGGAAGGTCTGCCAAAGGGGTTGCGCAATACAAAGAGTCAACTGAATATCAGCTTCGTTCATCTCTAGGCAGCTCTGAGTAGGCACAACCCGGAGCCCACCGCATCATTATGCGTGCTCATTACATGTATCCACGTTTATCCCGTCGGCTGTGTGCTCAGAAAACCTTTACAGTTGCGTCACGTCTGCCTTGGTTTTTTTAGCCAACGTGAAACAAGTTTCGAGTAGCCACTTGTAGATATTTTTATTATCAGTTAGTCTTTCGATTGTTTTGTTTTCGAGTGCTACGTGTTCAAGGTTAAAAGCGTGCACAATGAATTCATTTCACGAACCTCTTGTTTCCGTTCGTTACTCAACGTTGAGACGGGATGGGGGTTGGAAATGCTTCACATTAGGTAGAACATAAACGCTAAACCAACGGGAAGCAGGGTGGACATCACCACACAACTGATGAGCATATTGGAGAGTTCTGAGGAACCTGATTACACCAATGTCTGTACGTGCATATAACGCCAGTAGGAACGCCCAAGCCTCAAATAACAGACCGTAACAAACTAACCACCGTCATGTGTGAAAGTAATGATATGCGCAATCATGTTTGCTCTCAGAGGGGTACATGGAAATATCCTCCCTCTAGTGATGTTTACAATAGTTGATCATTTCCGCTTTTTGTGCTTAGAATTAAAATCCTCGTATTTGCTCTCTTAGTCGTGTTCCCCTTAGTTTCATTCCGAACTGCTCAACTCATGAATATGAGAAATGTAGTGGGTGTGCACACGCGCATATTACATTCTATGCATAAGTACCCTCATATAGTTCGGAATCAGACAGATTTCAACCCTCCAGTCAGTACCTATGTGAACGTCGCTCAGTAAAACCGGTATTTACTTTTCCGTTTGCCTGCTGTGCGCGATGGCCCTAATACATTGTGTGAAATTTGAATAAAGTACTTAACATGGTTATAAAGTCTTTTACATTCTTGTCGTGTGTTAATCAATGGTCGTTTTTTCACAAATATGATGTAAATAGGTTGCCCTGTATGTGTTCTTAAATCACAAACATTGAACATCACCCACGATTGTTCACAGCTGTCACGTTTCCATAGACTTCCCAGTCGGCTCCTTTCGAAAAGAAACATCGGACTGGAGTTTCGCTCTGATTAGAACGCGTCAGTAGTGCATATCCCTTATGATTATTGATTTATCTTTTCAACGTAAAGTTCGCAGGAACGAAGCATGAGACGTCCCGTATGTCCATCTTAACACGTGCATCGCTGTACTTCAAAAAAAAACGCCGACGATTCTTGACTGATAGAGACACGGAGATAGATGCTCAAGATGTGTTTTATGAAGAGGTCTAATTCTCTAACAAGTAATTTCAGGAAAATGATGACCCGGAGCGATTTTTACATGTTGAAATACGGAAGTCTGAGAAGCGCATTCATGTCCCTAACAGTAGGAAATGCAACGAAGTTTACTACCGTACAAAGATGAAATGCTTATTGAAACTATACCTACAGGACAGACGTACGTTATTCATATAATCTTCTCTACCACCATACAACGAATTATTCTTAGCTAGGCTCCAGTATCTTGTCAGTCGTCAAAACTACACTGACATCATTTTTATGGACTTGGTCAATTGTTCTGGTGGAGCTAGTTACATGGACTGCCTGTCCGAGCGCATCCGTGTGTGTAGTCAGTCTAGGATAATATTAAACTCACCAGAACACGCTTCAATATAGTTGCAGCAAAGTTAGTCCATTCAGCACATATAGTCAGTCCAGTCAGTTTATTTTCTGTGACTTACCAAATTAAGGGCAGTCTATCAAGAACGCTGTTGCACAAGTTTGTCCACAGCTGGAGCGATTAGGATTCGGTTACACAGTCCAGCCCTGTGCTCTCAGGGACTTTGTCCAAGTTGTAACTGTTCAACACCGCCTCTAGGATCGAGCAAAAGTCCGTGGTTCTAATGACTATAAAAGGGTTTCTTCCAGTTGTAAACAGATGTTCGACCTCGTACATCATTTAACGACGTTTTCCGTTCAATCACTTTGCCATCACTGTTCCATGCAGACGTCATTTATTAGGATGGATGATGAATATGGGAAAACGAACTTGTTCGTTTCATTGCCATCCAACTGTTGTTTTTCGGCTCTTGATTCTGACACCTGCGTTCGATATTGCAAAATGTAAGTCTGGATGCAGTAAGCGGTTTGTGCTTTACCAGTCCAGTGAGGATTATGGTTTGAACGATCTCTGCTGGATTTTCAGGTGGGCTGGACCGATAAACTTGATAGCACTCGGTAAGTTTTTACCCGAACTACACATATGTTTTCCGGTCGGAAATGAAAGGTGCTATTACGTAGACTCAGTCCATCGTTA
Organism: Paragonimus heterotremus; assembly: GCA_013368495.1. Lineage (NCBI taxonomy): Eukaryota > Metazoa > Platyhelminthes > Trematoda > Plagiorchiida > Troglotrematidae > Paragonimus > Paragonimus heterotremus. The sequence continues at coordinate 4,954 of LUCH01003594.1, read as the reverse complement.
GACGTACACCAATGTCCTCGCCCATCACCATCAGCTATGAGCTTGCTGGCAGTTGAAGTTAATCGATGTATGGCTGATTGGGAAGGAATATTTCTGCTGCTTTCGTGATCTTAACGTGGTAGATTCATTAACAACACGGCAATTTTATTACTACGACTTTTACGTTCATAAGCATCACATTTGGAGAGCCTTTGCGTTTTAGGTGCTCCCACACACCTAAACAGTTGATGTAAGATATTAAGTCTGTCTATTACAAATGGTTAAATCAGAAAAGTCTAACCGAAGTGAAATAAAAACCTTCATTTTAGTCCCATCTTGCTTAACCTCAGTATAACATTACACAAACGCAATACTTAATCAACGAAAGGGTATTTCATATAGATTGAACATTACTCACAATTGGTCACAGCTGTCGCATTCTTATAGACTTTCCAGACGGCCGCTTCCGAAAAGAAGCACTAGACTCGAGTCCCGCTCTCATTAGAGCTCGTCAGTAGTGCATATCTTTGCCACCGCCGGGAGTAGGACTCTGGCCACGCTGTTCATGAGGCAACCGTGTTTACCATTGCGCCACTAACCTTCCATTAGGCAATCGATTGTTGGTGATGTTCAGTCTATATGAAAACCAAGATCCCCTACTTCTCAACAGTAAGAGGGTATTTATCTTACCAAAGCCAATACGGATCCACAAAAGATCAAACTTCAAAATACTGTGAGCATATTTGTTGGTAGGCCATATCATCGGAGGTGGAGGTGTGGGGAGTGAAATAGAAACGCCTATCCCTAAGGTGGTATTCACTAATCTAGGACATCTGGCAGTAGAAAGACATCTGTCTGGAGCTTAAGAGTTGCCTATATTAAGACAACATTGTGGACTGTATTGCTTTACGGCTGCAAAACTGGAACGTACAGAGTAGGATATATGAACTGATGTCAGACATTTGACTACCGATGTCTGCGTTTAATCGCTTATATCGGTTGGCAACAATGACTAAGCAACGAGGAAGTTAGGAAGCAGGTATTGGTTGGTGTCAGATGACATCGCTTGTTCAATCATTTTATTTGCACAGAATTATATGGCCAAAAAAGGCAAAAATCGATCAAACAAACGTAAATGAAGGAACTGGGAATGGTGTGGATGCATGCATGTTATTGATTGCAAGACATTGTCATCTGCGGCGGTGATTCTGTCTGAAATCTTACGTGATCACAAGAACCCCCCAACCATGCACTTTCCATCTATCCATTTTACTCAGTAGAATATTCGGAGTCTCCATCTTTCGTGACCACGTCGTTACAGGACTGTCACGGGGTTTTTGCCAGATGTTAGTGATCCTGTTATCTAATGCCCAATTGTCTTGTGGTGTGTGATCTAGTCTTCTCAGACTGTGCAAACTAATTAATTAATCAAGTTGGTCCAGAAGATAGGTATTTTGCACTACATGCTGGCAATTCTAGCGTTTCCATGACTTGAAATTGCCACGCGGAGATGATCTACAGGCAGAAGATTTCGTTGCTTTGTAGAATGTAATATACTGGTCTTCAAGTAGTTTGACGACTGCGTGCATTTCATAGGTGACTTTATCACCTGTTCGACACACTGCTGGGGTTGGGGAAGAATTTTTGTCGATGATACACGTATTTAGAAAGCGAGTTTTATTTCCCTGTTTCAATTCAGTAAATTTTGGTTATCTTTCCAAACGACTAAAGTAGATATTTGATTCACATGAGTCGCTTATTTTGAGAAGATCGTTAGTGTCTGTTCGGACTGCCATTGCTGCATGGATAGTTGTGCATGATAGCGTACAATACTACGGATTCCACCGAAGAGATGGGAACATGAATACTTCTTAACAAGTTCATGATGTCATGGTGCTCGCACAAAACCGCTTTTGTATACGATTGTTGCAACGTTTCTGGCTTGATGTAACTGACCGATCCACGTCTCCTTTCGGGAGATACTTCTACATCTTCTCGTTTGGTGAATCTGACATCCAGAAAGGATATCTAGTTTTCCCTTTCGCTTCCAATGGTAAATTTGATGTTATGTTGCAGAGTATTAGGATTTGTACACATGGTTTCTGTTTGGTAACGCGATTCGCACACTACGTATATGTTATCAGCTTATCGTTTATACAGATATGCCGAACTAACAATATTTCACGTTTGTTTTTGAAGAGGAATAAAAATATCGGCTAGCACAAATTCAAGTGTATTACCAATGGCTACACTATCTACTTGACGATAAATCTGTCCTCTGAAGAAATCCTGTACGTTGTTGGTGCATATCCTATGGAAGCCTGCTTCACTGAATCATAGACGGATTCAATTTTACATGGTTTTCCAACACACCGCCATGAATGGTGTTAGTTGCTTTACCCTGGGGTACGTGCGTGAACGAAAACCGGCATAATCGTGTCAAGAAAATCCATGCTAAGTACGTTCTCCACAAGTTCACATGTGTCTTTGAGAGTTTGCGTGCACAATAGGATCGAGAATTTTTACCAGGCAGAAATTGTCATTGTTACTATAGGTTTCTGAGATGTCGGGTTTATGTATCTTCGGGACACTGTATATGCACGTCGTCTTCGTTCTTGTGGAAGCCAGTTCACTATAGGTCTTTGAATTAACTATGCCACCCTATCCTAGGACTTGTGACCAGTTGGTAATATCTCTTTCGATAGATTCAGTTGCACATATGGTCTTTCGTCAGTAGACATTTTTGTCTGGTTAGTGCTCAGTCAAAACCTAGTGTGAATTCGTGCGAATTCACTGACTCCCTGTTCCTACGTGATCGCTCTTTATCTTCCATATCTGTTGTGGCTGCGACTGCAGAGGATAACACTGACAAGTCTTTTTCGCTTTGTGTTGAAGTAGTTAAAAGGAATTCATTGGTTTGAGCTGACAGTTACGATGGCGACCGAAGTCGTTTTCATCCGTCTGGATAACGTCTTTTGTTTGCAATTGCGAAGAACATGATACAGTGTATAAGATCCGTTGGATCTGTCACAAGCCGGCGAAACTGAGTACAGATGTTAATTTAATTCCCAACCAGGGTGACGTCAACCGCTGTGCCTAACGCGGAACGTGACCCATTTTTGCAATTGGACAGATTCCGGACTGTCCCCCATTAACTGGTTGATGTTAAGACGGTTAAGCCTCTTCTTCATTTCGGTGATTGCAACTGTTTGTTTTTACACTAACACTGTGAAGTTGAGATTTACATTTTAGCAGGAAAAAAGGTGAGCAAACAGTTTACTAACTACTACACTATTTGCAATGCTCTTCCATAGCACCAAGCACTCTACCAGAAAACAAATATGTTCGAATGAGTCTGTACTGAGATTGGTCGCTCCAGAGCTTATTTGAAGGTCACATTTTGAATAGCTCTCTCATTTGCTGGTAAATGTTGCATTCGGGTTTGTTTGAACCAGCTCATTACGAATGGATACATCGAACTGGAGTTTTGCACTTATTAGGAAGCCCATCAGTGATAAATATCCTTGTCCGGATCAGAAGTGTACACCGACCCTCATGCTTCTAGGACAAACGAATTAACTATCACTATCTGAATGATTGGTGTGCACTTTTATGTAAGGATACCTTTTACGTATACGCATATACGATATTCTAACAGGTTGATAGTTTGTTCCTGGCATCAGATCATATGTATAATTACAGTCATAAAAGTTTAACCCATTAGCGTCGGTGTCTCATTCCATTAGTTCTCCCACATTCCAGTACCCAACGTATAGTTTAATTATTACATCACCCACGCTAATGGAACGTGCCATTCATGGATCCGTATTCAGACTGCCACAGATGACGTACGTCATACATCTGGTCCATTTTATCAACTTGGCTGACTTGATCACCTGAGGTTGAGAAACGCACAAAAATAATAAGGCAGTTTATATCGACTCTTTACTTCACTGAGTAGAGGAAGTTTTATAAACACTTGCTTGGCACATTGGGAAGGTACGGTTATTCTCCGAGGATATCACGAACCAACACTGACAATGGTTATGCCAGCATGAAGTTACTCGCACCTGCTATAAACAGGAAGCAGGTGGTATCTCTGCCCCTGTCAAACTTTTTACTGGGAGTGATGACGTTTACTCGGTTTTCATTCGGACACATTCGCTAACGCATACAAAATTAACGGCGGTAGGGAGAACACTTGAGTCAGGGAAAGTGCAAAACTGTATGCTGATATTTACGAGCGGTAACGCCATTCCTGTGTGCGTGATTGAACAGGCCGTTGGTAAATGAAGGCGCGACCAGTCGGAATGTAGCTTGAGTCTTAGCATGAGTGGAGGACAGACATCTGGCCACGACGCGTATATATCAGTGCTCATGAAACATGTAATTATGACAGATGTACTTCTTACTCAAACTTTTGATTTGAACAGAACGATAGACAGCAGTCCGCTTGGAAGTCAGTTGTGTCAGAAACCCTGGTTGTGTCTCAACCTTATCACAGTTAAGAGTTGAATTTCTACCACACTTTCATGAGATGACAGTGTTGACCACCCAGCCGTTGATATCACATTAGGTACAACCGAATCATCACATGCAAACATTCAGCCACTTCCGTTTGTGGGTACCATTCAGACTGCCGAGTCGCTTCGAAAGAAGACAAAAGACCGGTTCAGTTAATTCCTACCGTTGTCTTCATGACTGAGATTTTTCATTAGGTTGAAACGACAGACCTCAAATAGACGAGATCATTGAGCGAAGTAATACATAGGTGTGTTTTCACTCAATAATTCAATTGCGTGGGGGTCATCAACGCGGTGCTGATCACGGTAGTCTCGTGAAGTATGACGGATGTTCACATTCCTGCACTACTGACGAGCTCTACTGAGAGCGAAACTCGAGTCTAGTGCTTCTTTTCGAAAGGGGCCGACTGGAAAGTCTATGGGAATGCGACAGCTGCGATCAATAGTGAGTG
>LUCH01003593.1:46479-64710 GCA_013368495.1 Paragonimus heterotremus | reverse complement strand
GAATGCGATAGCTGCGATCAATTGTGGGTGATGTTCAACCTGAAATAACTAAAAATAACTAAATAACTAGTGTCATGCATAATGTGTGTCTTGGTTTCCGTTAGCGCTGATGGCGTTCACGGCTAGTGCAAGACAGCCAGAAGACTGGATGTCATCCAGCCAACAAACCTGTTGGATACTACATCGAGTTCTGTGTATTTTTTGACAGAAGTGGGTTGCTGTTTTGCTTTCTTTCTTAATGCATGTGAGTTTGCTTCTCGGAGAATACTTTAGCTGTGGAAACACTCGCGTTAGCTGTACGCAAACCACGATACTTATCGACACAACCCTTAGTAACAATCCACTTCCGATGAGTGAAGCAACTTGGTCATGTCTGCAGTATATTGCAGCCCCTCAAAGAAGTCCTGCCAACTTAACCAGGTGATAGTGACCACTGAATTGGATGCGTGCACATAAAGTGCAGTTGCCTTATTTTTTGCAATTTAGTACATTTGCTACAAATTCGTACATTTGCTCCCAACGATGCCTCATTCCGGTCGTAGGCCATTGTTCTCCACGACCTTCAAAAACAAGCTTATCCTTCTTCTTGTGGCATCCCATTAGATTCTATTTGTTTTTTCATAATCGTGTCGTTTCTGGCCACTTGAAAACTCACAACAACGTGGAATTGAGCTCACGGATCACTTGTTAATCAACGGAATGCAACCACTAATCAATTCAAGTTTTCTAATAACCAAATTTGTGACATGCAAACAGCCAGATCGAACATCGCGCGTTGACTTCACACCTACTAACTTCCCCGACCCGATGCAGTCTTACTCCTCCTTGTTGCCCTGTCGTTTGAACAAGTGACCGCATTCAATTCAACATACTGTATTGTATTGATTTTTATAGTTTTTGTCTTCTTACCAGTATAGGTATCCATTGTAGATACTACTGAATGTAACAATCAGCTTTGCTATTAAGTAGTGGATATATACAAGACTTCCTTCGGAAGTGAACTGTTACGAAATGATAACCCATTTGGTTCCACGAACAAGGCAAGTCTACATATTATACTTTATATTCAGCAATCTTCGTCACCTGATTTCAAAATGTACACATTTGATTTAGATAACCACACAATGCCAGCATTTCCCACCCTACCCCATCCCCTATCCCAAAAAACGCATACAGATTAAGGATGGAAATATTTATTGGCTCATGTACTTCGCAAAAGTGGATACTGACCATAGTCACACGTGCTACTACCGCTCGCTCGTTCAGGTACTACTTAAAGCTACTTGGCTTTTTTTATACACAACTGGATAACTGTTCTGCATCGTTTTTAACACCTCTTTGAACCTGCCGGAGTCAGACGGAACTCATTGTACTTTTACTAGTCACATACACTTTCGGTAACATTCAGATGTGACGAACACGCTAATCTGGTTCTGTATTTCACTGTAAACTGTCTAACCACAAGAACACCTTGCAATGACCACTTGTGGCAACTATAATAAACGATAATTTTAATAATCGCATTCACATATACATTTTTGATGATCCTGGTTTTTTTACCTACTTTTGTTTTAGTCAAGCTTTTCCATTTCGTAATAATCGTCCCGGGGCTACAATCTCAACTCGCTCCGTGTCCCGCTAGTTTGACATGCTTCTCTGTACATTCTATTTTCCGGGGTAGATACCAATACACGAGGGTCAACAGGTTGAGTCCTTATTTTTAATTGTCGATCGGTTTTCGATAGTGACGACAGACTGGGTGTTAATCTGTTGGACCAGTTCCAACATACTGACTCGCCCACCTGACCTTTGGTTAGGAACGATATTCAATTTTAGTATGGTTCCAATCTTTGGCAATAATTTTGCCCAATATTATTGATTCATTTTCCATATGCAACCATATCACTCTCCATATACGAGAATACTGATCCATTAGATTCACGCACGTGCAGATTTTATGTCTACATTCGACCGTTTTGGGAATCACTACACGAATCTCTCCAAACTCCACGACTTCGGCTTTTCCAAGGATGATAAAATAAGCACGATTTGACCAATTGAAGTTCTGTAATCTTTTCACGTGATCCAAAACAAAACTAATGTATATAGTTGCAAAACTATACACAACCTACGGAATCAAGACCAAAAAATCAGATGACATGGATAACCTCCACAAGGAAAGAGAAGACTCAATATACTTCACTTGTCAGAGTTAACAACGTTTGCGTGCATGCTTCTAATTGTGAATTCAAATGCATCTGTGGAACGGTGAGAATGGTTGGGAAGTATGTCCGAGACCACCACTTAATCTTCTATCACGAGACACTCACAAGAAGCCGAGCGTGCCATAAGAAAAAATGAACACTTTTCGTGCGCAGTACTGTCCACCTAATAATCACCTTTGTTTGTTTTTGAAGGTGCTGTTCCGCTACAAACCTGATTCTTAGGTACACATGTTCATGTTGGTCAGTTTAACGCATCTATGACACTAGTGACGCTATGATATAGTAATTGAGGGCTGTCGGTTTCTGCTAAACGTCTATAATATTATTTTCGTGATTAATATTACTCATACTAATATGCCGTCAACAACGAAACCGCGTTCACTCAAATACTCCTCCTTCCACTTAACAAAGGATTCATCTGGGTGGTAGTTGTGGAGCTTCCGCAAGACGGAGTGATCAGTTCTATAAAAAGCTTTGGATGAACTAAGAAGTTGACAATTTAAAAGTCTGTTAAAGGTTAACTAAGAGAGATGAGTTTTTCCTTTTGTTTCTGCTAGATTAGCTCAACAGTTGCGGCGGCATCCGCGAGTGAGTGTCATTTTTGCCTACACAGTTCCCTCAAGTCTGTTATCATTCTCGGTGGTGCACTGAATCATCCACGAGGGAACCTACGGTTCACACCAAGTCAGACATCTTTGGATAGCCATGAAAATATACAAGGTTACTATATCCTTTATTTTGAAGAGGAATTTACACATCTTCGTTAGAGGGAAAAACAAACGGTGACACCAAAATTACGCAAAAGATATGTAAAAAGTGGATGTGAAAACAAGCCTTCTGTCTAATGTGGGGTAATGCATGGTTAACAACACTGGAAAGTTGACAGTTCTCTCACAAGAGTAGCAAGCATTAATAGTCCCATCATCAAATGAAAAATGACTTGTGCGGCGTGCAACCAGCGGATTTTAGAAAAACGAAAAAATACAAAAATAGTATAATAAAGTAAAACAAACGGTTAAATCCCACAGAATCAAAAATGTCTTCAGGGCACAGGGGGTGCTATCACAGTCAAGGCTCACGCCTCTGGACATAAAAATGTCCCTCATAGCGAGGCATATGTCTAACAGATGGCAACAGTTGGGGCCAGGTCCCTCGCTTAAGTGTGCCGTAGGTTCTTAGGGTACCTAGAAAAGTCAGTAGACATAAATCCATGACTGTGTAAGAGGGCAGTCTCAGTCGAAGAATAGCGCTACATGAAGAGGGAAATATAATACCACGAAAAGAGATGATCACAGGTGAACGAGAAACAGAGTTCACACCACAGCTCGTAGTATGGAGGACTGACTGAATGACGGCACCATGAGAGTCGGTTCTGTACTTCGCGACCTTGTCCGTCCAGGCAAGTTGACTATGGTATTTATCCACTATACTGACGTCAAGCACCACAGCACTACAGTCACGAATCGCGATCACATAGGGTTTAATGAACGAGCTCGCCGTTAGTACTCACAGCTCCTCGAAGATTGTATAGCCCAACTTGCGTATTCGTTTCGCCAGGTCTTCGGCCACACGGTTGTGCCGGGCACAATGCACGTCATGGGTGATCCAGTATGAGTGTAGATTATGTGCAAGGTTTTCTGGTCAGCCGCTGTTGCCATGGCAGAGAGCCACTGCCGAACAAGCTGGCGGACCGTACAGTTCATAACCTTGTGCGTGTTACGGTGGACTGGGCTAAGTACTGGCGCGTGATTCGTTTTCGGGACCAGATGTTGTCACAGGGGTCCTAGGCGTTGATATGGTTTCATCCAACATCGTGCAAAGTCGCAGTGGGTGATAGGTGGATGTTTTACCTTTTCAGGTGAACGGGATAATCAGATTGGTCACCGTGTCAGGAGTGCTTACTGAATGGATAATGCTCGGGCCGATGTGATTGGACTCGTTAGAGATAGCGGTTGCGTTGTGGTTATAGGGACCATGGGTGACTGTGAGCTTAGTCTTGTGCGTGTTGACCCTCAGCCCGGACCAACCACTGTCATGATGGACAGAAGTGGGGACAGTGAGTTACCCTGGCGAACACGAGGCTGGGACCGGAGAACGGAGCCATTGAGTGTGGCTGAAGCATTGCGATTGGAGTTGACAATGTAGTACGTTAGAGGTGAAGGAGCATAAAAAGCTCGGGTCGATCTGATAATCGAATCCTGTGAGATGAGATGGAACGCTTTGGACACATCGATAAAAGCCGCACACAGACTTGAAGACGTGATGCATGAGTTCCGAAGCAGTGTATGAAGCAGTGAGGTTGTCTCGAGGCAACCGTCACAATGTGTGAATACAAACTGAAGAGCAGGCATTTGCAAGCGCGTAGTCCAACGACTGGCCAATATCTTGTGAAAACAACGTATCCACGTTGAAAATACGATGATGAATCTGAGCTCGGTGGAGATGAAGGATTGTCCACTTTGAGTACAAGCGTGATGGAGGAGCGGCATAAGTAGACGGAACAACCTTGGGTTAGTAGGAAACGGTTGAAGTATTCGTCCAAGGCACCAACTTTCATACCTTTCGAATGTTTGGACAACGGTTAATTCAAACCTTGAGCAGCGTTTAAAATGTTCTTCAAGGTGCGTGGTCCTTTGTCTCTAGTGATCTGGTCGATCAGAGACCAGTTCGGAGGCAGAATCGTGTGAGATGGTCGCCTTTCAATGTGCGTATGAGCCGATAATACCTCGGACCATTATTCGTTGGAATTATCCGGGAGTCCGCGGTTCATCTTGTAAGCAGTTCTCCAGTTTCCAGAAACAACTGCAGACACAGCATCTTTCTTACGTTGGTAGTACAGCGTTTAAATTGCTGCTTAGTTAGCTCTCCGCATCTGCTAGCTGGTGGGGTGGGTTCCCATGTTAACATGACCGAGTCGTCGGGTGAAAAGTTGCCAGATGTTCGGAAAAGCTAGTGAGATGTGCATGTTCAGCAGCGATTTAGCTCGTACACTTATGAAAATGCCTGCCTGAAGACCCTGGGCAATGTCTAGTAATTCATCACTGTGTAAGAAAGCCTCGCTACTGGACTCCAGTTTGGATCAAACAGGTAAACAACTCAGAGTGATCAGCACCTTGGGACCCAATATCCCATGTCGTGTTAGTCTACGAGACGGTGGTTAAATCGTCAAGGGGGATAGTATTCCTCTGTCAATTCAACGCATACAGACGCGTCCGAATGTTCCCCAGTGTACTACCTGGGAAATGTGACAAGAGCCGATAATGAAGCTCATGTCAAGTGCGGCACGACGGAGTCAGTTCGTCGGTACATCTGACAAGAGAAGCCGATTCTTGGTGAGACTAATTGGATCTGGCGGTTTTCATGAACATGAGTTTCTCACGGTTGCATTCGACAGGATGTGCATGCCTTCTATGTTGACTGAGACCGATTTTGGTGAGAAAGCTGCGGTCACAGTTAGCACAGTCAAAGGTTATGGCAGGCTGGGTGTCCACTTCTTGCTCTGAACCATTCCTGTGTCGATGCATACGACAAGCCAGCGTTCGATTGACAGATCTGGTCACACTCTGAACAGGTGTACTTCGCTCGCCTACCCTGTGTACTGGTAGTTGTCTGCACGCAGGTGCTGGCAGTAACATCATTGTTTTGACCAAATGTAACCAATACATTAAAACCAGGTGGAGTGGTTGGTCCCATCTGGAGCTGCACCAAGAGGAGGTGGTTCATTGCGCCGACTACTTCTACTGCTACTATAACAACATGGATTTTATCTATTTCCAACAAGATAAGCCCACTCCCAGCTATTCATTATGCTCACTCGTGTGAAGAAGCACCTTTCACGTTGTGATGCTGTCATCGTCTCGCCCAGTGTAGCGTTACTGGAAGAACCTAGGTTATCCGATCGGTCACCAGTTCATCAGTTTGTCAGTCAGACAAACAAAGTTATCTGACCATTCACCTATTGTCCTATGAGCAACCTAAACCGTGTCTACAAGCCACTAAAGTTGATCTGATCAAACATAAACTTATCCACTTACATGACAATCATTAACTGACTAGTATCAGCCACAGCCCAATCAGCTTAACTGGCCTTCCCAACAAACAACCAAGTGAACAAGCCAACCGGCAAACAATAGCTATTTGAAACATTGAGTACCCTTTATCCAGTTCATTTAGACGGCAAGAAGACATCCATTGCGAGATGCAAGCATTTCGTTTATTCTCATCAGTCGATTATATAAAACATTCAGCTATATAGGTTAAGCGCTTGACGACAAAACAATGAAATGAACGAACATCACATGGGAGCAATCAGGGTTCACTGCCACGGTAACGAAATTGTTTGCATCAGCACCTTTTGCCAACAAAGGGCCGGTACGTGACGCTTGATCAACAATGTCTGGGAGAATGCCAACAACCTAACCTATATAACTGAGTGTTTTATGTAATCGAATGATGGGGATAAACGAAATGCTTGCATCTCGTAATGTACGCCTTCTTGCCGTATTAATAAACAATTGACAGTTGATCATAATCTGTGCGTGCGTACACAGTTGCGGACACTCACTGGGGGTGGAGTATGCAACGGAGGCAGATAAGTGTTTACATGTATTGTTAACATTCATTTCGAGCTAAAATTTATTACGGTACATAACGTTTTACTATAGACCAGAGGTCATATTGACCATCCTCACTTTGAAATACTTGGAAATGGTTGTTGCAGAGCATAAATATGTTGAGATGCCTAATGGCGATCAGTTTAGTTTGGGATATCAGATGTTTTGAAATGCTGGAACGTAAAGATAGGTTTACATTTACGGTATACAATAGTTTTCTTGGACAACAGACACGGTTGACATCTAAGTGGCAAACTGTATATATGGTCCTAAAAATTTCACCTGGCTACAGCCGGTGCTAATAATCAGAAGTGTCTGCGCATTTGCGACTGGTGGATCACGTGGGGTTGTAGTAGTCTAACTAACCGTGTGATTCCAGCCGGCTTATCGCACCCTAGGGAATCGATTGTCCCCGATTGGTGGTCTTGTTCACTGGACTGACATCGTGGACACCGAGGGCTGACAAGGATGCACCTTTGTAATTGGAACATGTTTGTAAGCACTGAGACCACAAAAATGACAATCGGTGACGTCGGTACCATTTGAGTCGATATTTCTTGGGTCAGCTACCACTGTTTTCATCATGTTTATCGGAACACGCCCATCTGAATTTCAACTAACATTAATCGGCTTAAATAGAACGGATAGAAAAAGAAGAAATATTATCTCCACAAAAAGCATTAAACCATTTCCGATACTAGCGGTCTCGACAACGTTAAATACAAACAGAATAAAGAACATATGATTGAGTAGCACGGACATGAATGCAGAAAAAATATCGCTTATCAGTTTGTCACACGAAGACATATCTCGATTTTACCAGTAGTTCACACTTTCGTCTAGACGACGAGTTCTATACCGGCGAGCGTGTTGACTGCCATCATGCAGCTCCATCCAAGACTTGACTGAATACAATCAGTGAACGGAGAAGTTTGACACACTCGGTAATTGTATTTAGTAACCCCGTGGTCAAGACCACACAATCAGACAGATGTGACAGATGTAATTAAACTTAGAGATACCACCAAGCATGCTAGTCATCTTGTCAGCACTTTGCGATCTCTTCCACACTTTTGTAAACTTCGAAAGCAACCAAAGCAGTACAATTCAAGAGTGAATGTGGTGTCTTGATTGATGTATAGGTAGCAAACACGTGTATGTCTATGTATGGCACACATGCTTGTATGAGTCACAGTTACACGTTTTGTTATAATGTTTTTACCATTACTTCTAATCATATGTCACTCGCCGGATGACTGGTTACGCTAGATTATTCATCACACTGTACCCGGTGGTATCCCAATTTATCCCCAGGTGATTTGCACAGAGACAAGTAAGTCAGGTCTAAGTCAGCCAGAGACAGTCCCTGTGCAACCTAACTCGTCCTGAGACAGATGATTAAGGTGCCTTTATAAGCTGTAATGTTGTGGAACAGGGTTATGCAATTAAGCAGTTATTGAATACATTTTGTGACCATTTTACAACTGCATCTATTCAGCCTTTACTACTTGCAATTCTGCGTGGATTTTCTCCTCTGAAAGGTGTAACATGTTAACTTCATTGGTGTGGACGAGTGTTAAACGCAACTGACCTAATGGATTTCAATAGCTTAGGATGAAAACAAACTGCTACAGAATTTGTAGCAATGTAGCAACGCACTTCTAGGTTATTAGTTCTGTACGTTCATAAAGCGTACGTGGTAGACTTTCAGAACACCACGCAGAAGTAAAAATGGACTGTGGGGAACTATATGTACTACTGACAAAGCCAGATGGATGAAGTGGTCAGTTTTGACCATTTCAAACTTTAAGCGTTCAGTTCAAAATTCCCACTGCAGTCGTCTTTTGTTTTTCCTAACCAACTAAACACAAGTCTGACACTCATATTCAGTTACGGACAGGTAAACCGTCCTGGCACCATAAAGTAGGAAAATATATGACCTAGGAGAACAGCTGTAATCCATTTGCCATGACAAAGAAAAGTCTTACAGAGTTGAAGCAATTAACACTAGAATGCTGACGATTTTTTCAGCGAGTGATATTTATGACTCCATACAAAACATAAATTACAGCCTAGTTTTCACCAATACCTAATCACTTTTTAAACTAAGCCCTCTAGTAATGGCTTGAAACCACTGGTACCAAATATAAGAGAAAACAACTTAGATAGACCAGCACTGTTTGCATTTTTGAAGAGCTGTTCAGTAAAACTGTAAGACACTTGCTGCAGTTTTGTAAGCCCCAGTGGTAAGCATTTACCTAGAACCATCCGGGAAGTAGTGTTTTAACTAACTCTTTTCGACCTCCTCCATACGGTACCCCAGTATGTTCTGAATAAGCAACTTGGGTCTAATTGATTTCAGATTACCTACGTTCGTCCTCAAGTTAGAGAAAATATTGAAAAGTGGGTTTCGCTTCTATTTAGAGAAGAATTACTATGCGACATTCACGAAGAGGAAAGAATAATTTTCTAGCGGTGAAAACTTATATAAGTGTACTATTCTGAAGGAACTCGATTCCAGTTGACGTGTGACGTAATAGGCTGCTTTTTGCTTACGCAAGACTGAGAATTTTGGTAATCGCCTAGAGTTATTTTTGGAAACGGGTCAACTGAAAACTCTATGGGAGTGCAACAGCTACGATCAACTGAGGGTGGTGTTCAATCTATACGAAAACCAAAATCCCTCACTACTCACCACTAACCGTATAGTTCAGCTGATTCCCCATTTTCTCATTTGACAAAACAGTCTATCATTTAGTTTTTTAACAAAACAGTTTATCTCCTTTCAAGCTCGTGCTAGCGATACCTACTTCAGTGAACAGAGATGTCCACTGGTCAACAAAATTTCATTCATCTCATACTGTGCTGAGGTTGCCCTTCATCCACGGAGCCTTAAATTCTCGTCTTTGAATTACTAGACCGGTATCAGCACTTTAAATCTCCTTAAATCATTTGCGCCAGAACTCGCAGCGAACTTGTTCCCTGTCCAACAAGAAGTTACAGGTCGCACTATTGGCAAGCTCTAATAGCAGTGAAACCCGAGTGTACTGTCTTTATCCGTAAGAGGTCGGACAGTCTGTCTATAGGAATTCGACAGTCGTAATCAACTGTGAATGACGTCAAACTTATGACCGAAACCGGCAATTGCTCATTAGTAATAAAATATTCATTGCGATGGGTTACGCCATGGAACATTTTCTTCTGGTCCTCTGAAATAAATGTGGGTTATCTGATTACTAATCAAGTTAGATCACTATCATTCTGCACAGATCCCAAAGCTGCCATAATTTTCGTCTGTAGGATTTTACCTGATTCTGCACAACTTTGGATTACAGATCAAGCGATTTTTCCCTGTTACGTCGGTGAAATTCTCCCTAACAGCCCTCAGCCGATGTGTGTGTGTTGTGTATTTGCAATATAGTCTAGTTCAACTGCATTTTTTCCTTCTTGAGCCACTTACACCCGATGACAAGTATTTCCCAATGCACCTTGTTTTATTTAACCTCTCTAAATGGCAAACTATGCATACTGGTCACTCAACGCGTGCTGATTATATTTAGGGAGCGAAAAGCTGATCAGTATCTTCCTTTAAGCGAAACCTATTGAAGGTCCCTTCACAAGAGCACAGTCTGCCTCAAGAGTTGGCCCCAATGAAGAAGAGAGCTGATGTAACGCCGATGCTGCTAACCCGATTGTTTTGGATCTTCCACTCTGATAGTTTTCTCATGAGGCGCACCTCACTGAAACACCCGCAACTTGAGTTAAGTATTAAGACTTGTCGATCTCCTTTGCGAAAGACATTTCTGACTGAAAGACTGCAGCACAAAGCAAAGAAGCAAATTACCCAGACTGACCGCTTAAATTGGGTTAGTTTTCCATGTTCAGTCGACACGTCACAGGTGACCATACTTTGACCACTAGAATGCTTCATATGATATCTTCTCTTCCGGGGCACATTCTTACGCTTAATTCGAACTTTGATATTCGAGGTTCTTCACTAAGACTGCAAGGTCTGAAGTGCCACCTGAAATGCAGACAACATTCTCCCAGTGTTAAGGTATGTCCAGTCTAGAACACCCTATTGAATCTGTTGTGACAACGTCATCAGCAAACGAAAGTGAACAGAAACTTGATGCAAACAGTCGTAACACTATTCTGTTCTCGAATCATTGTAGCCTTCATGACAGTGGTGCAAGTTCTCTAACATCAAGCCTAGCTAACCACTATTTGTTGCAGTACGTTTGCTTCGTGTTTTGATTATCAATCACAAGTTTCCTCCTACAGTCCAATTAACTCAGCAGTACTTTGATTAATGCTCCCATGATCATCACTGGTTCTGAAGTGAATATCTCTGCCTGGTTGGTTTCACCTTGTTAGCTTTTCGTTTACTCTGTGCTCTTTGGCCACCTTCCAACGCAGAATCACATACACATAAGCAATGTAAACTTCCTCTAACCTGTAAAATACCGATGATTCCAACGACTACACAAATTTCGTATGGAGTAATTTATTACTAACTTTGGTTCAGTAGAATGTGCCTCTCCACCGTTTCAGCCGGCCATCGATTACATACATTGTTAACCCAATAAGACTGTTCCACATCATGTCAGCCGAAGTTGTTTCTCATTTACAGACCACAAGTACTAGACTGACGCTTGTTAGGTATTTGCTCATAACACTATTATATTGTAATGAGTGGCCAAGTCCGGGACGCAATTACTGCAACACTTAATAAAACATCTCAGAGCAGTTGCGGAATATGGCCAAATCCCACGGAAAGTGGATTGCAGACGACTCGAGAGATCAAACGATTCCTGACTGAGAGAAATCGACCAGTCAGGCGAGAAGTGACGGGCGAAAGCTTACAACAGGAAACGTTAGTCAATCGAATAGACAAGCACAGAACTTTTAACTTAACACCTCGCTACGTAGTGAGTCTGAATTCCGGATCATAAACGTAAGCCTACAAACAACGTCAGAACGTATGAATCAGAAAATAATGACCTTGCCCTGCTGAAAGACTTTTCGTTGCAACATGTCTCATTCTAAGATCTGATCGTGAAGCCTGGTGGTAAATGCTCGCCTGTTCCGTACTTTTTTATAGACACCGAAGTAAGGAAGAATGCCATAAACATGTTACTTTGCCTTACCTGTCAACACTAAGGCTTTAACGCTATGCTGATCTGATATGGTCAATGTTAGTGACCAAATTGGTTTGATTTTTCTTAATTATTAGAGGCTCACTGATTGTGAGGGGAAAACTGATTAGAAACACTCAAGAAAATTTCTGTAAACTCTTGGGAAACCTTCGCTTCTGCAAGCTGGTATGCGTTCCTCTGCCATCTTCAATCAGCTTCACGGCGATACCTCACATGCCGTCTTTTCTGACAAATGTGGTCGTGAGGGATTGAGTTACGAAAGTTATGTACTCCGAAATCCTTTCCCTTTAAAAGTACACTGAATAGCCTCTTTCGTACAGCCTTCGAGCAAACTGCCAACCAATGAATTGTCGCCACCTGTTCACTGATACTTTAAGCAGGTCACACCTTATATCTTGTTACATACTTCAAAGCGTTGACTGATTACCAAAATGTGAGAATTCACCAAACGCACAACAAATCTGGCTGATGAAACTTTCCCTTAGATCCAAAGTCGATGTCCGTTTACGGCAGAGATTCATCTCATTGGCTAACACTGGTTGATACATCCTACGACTTCATCCACTGGAAGGCACGTCAGTTCGTTTGGCGTTTTACTGTGTGAGTGGGACATAAATCGTTCAATTTTTCCGTTACAATATTAAGCGGTAATGGCCATCTGGTCCAGTATGTGTATAGGCTGTTGAATCAAGCTATGCTTCAGCCTTCGAACTGCTTCGAACTGTCTTATGTAAAACCAGAAGGCTGGTCACTACTATTGCTATCAGCAACTTGCATCTAAATTAATGCTACACATTTACGACTAAAACGGCTTAACGAAGTGTTACCATCAAGAGATGCCTTTTTTCGTTCTGAGTAAACCTGATCAAGGGAACATTGTTACAGATAACTGCTGTTGGCTTGAAGCTTATTCGTGATAATTTAAAGGATACTTTTAAACAATTCTCACTCATGGATCGTCTTGACATTGAACCGTCAATCTGCATTCACTGTGCATTTAGATTTTTACACATTTCAGTGGTGAGTAGCAGTGTTAAATGTCATATTTTCACGTGGCTGACTTTAAGCAATGTAGTTAACTAAGTTAGAAATCTGACTTGTTTACCTTATTAACTTTGACTACAGTTTCAATAGAACTGAATGACCATCGTTGTTGGGGTATTGGTCAAACCAGAGCAATCACATCCATTGTTTATGACCTTTGACCTCGTCGACCAGTGGTAGTCTGGCCGTGAACAAACAGACTGGATGACTTGCATGTCTGATTAACCACCATGGGGTTTGCGCTTGGAACAACTGTGCCAACTAACAGCTGGATTACATAAATTAGAAAATGAGCAACCCAAGGTAGCTGTCTGCATTTATTGAAAGAAAACTAACCAGAATCTGATGGGATAACACGAAGGTGAAAAATAATTCTGTTTTTTTGACATCCACGGAAGGTGATGGCAGCAGAACATCAGTGTGATAAATACATGTGTGTGATGAATGTAATGAGGTTGGCAACAGCACGCGAAACTGTTTGAGACTAGAGGGATTGAAATTAACTTAACTGGGCCGGCTAGTTGGATTCCTTTTGTTGTACTATCCGGATGAAACCGAGATCAATAGGGATAATTGCGTGATACTTTTCAGCAAACATTTAGTGACCAGTATGATCGAAATGGTGACTAGGAATTTTCCTACGTGCCGCAGACTACCGCAGTAACGAGTACATTAGTTTCAGAATAGAAGCAAACTTCGTGATGAAAAAATTGGGAAGAGGTATTGTTGATAGTGCGCGATGTTCACAAATTTCACGTAAATGCTTCGATAATTAAAGAAATCAGTTGGAAACATACCCATGTGTATGAAAAAAGAGACCAAGTGATAAGGCTTTACTTACACAAATTACACATTGCACGAGGCTGTATTGAGTTAGCTTGTCGACGCATTGTGTTGGTTAACGCCACTTATGGCCTGTCGATACTGCTTTCATGTGTTTGTGGTTTGACTTAGCTAAACCCCACTATAAGATGGGCAAAATTGACAAACATAACAGCTTCACACGACGAATAGGTTGTATTTTTTCTTACCACTGTTCACGTCTTGGTGACCAGCGGTACAGTCTGACAACGGTGCTGATACCACTTTCTATGGTTGATAAGCGCTACACATTAGTTTGTTCTTACGTGAAGAAGCCGGACCGACAAACACTTCCCATGATGTGCTTAGTAAATTTGGTTTTGTAGTCAGTTTATATACCTCAAAGTTTATTTTTGCTGAATCCTTTAGATGAAACGTTACTTTGAACCTAATGTAGGCAAGAAGTTGACAATCAGTGTTTGCCTTTAAACGGTACCAATTTGACTTGAACAACCGGGTTGAATGTTCCCACAATGAACAGTTTTCGAGCTTCTTCTAACCGAAAGTCTCTTCATACAGAATAGCTGAAAACAAAACAGATTTTGACCCTCTAACTTTGAATCTCTTCACCAACATGAAACCAGCCTCAATAGATTTTGACACATAAAGGCAAATGTTGCCACTTGACCCTGACAACGGCACGAACGTGTGAGATTACACAAGCATTAACTTAAATGTATACAGAAACTATTCTAGTCATAACCTGTTAACCTGACAAAGGATATGCGGTTACTCATAGTTAAATCCACAATCACTACATCAGTCAGAATTCAAAATGATGCTATAGCTAGCATACTGGTGTATATTAATAAATCCCAGTATGTAACGGAGGGCGTTAACATCACGACTGTAGGAGAACTGCGAACGGAAACTGGGATAATGGACGACCTTGATTCACCTGTAGTCCATTTTCGAAGGGGTTAAATAAACCTAACCGGGGATAGCCCAAACCACCAGATGATTTCGCCTTACACGGTAATTTGGCGGTAAAATGCTTTATATGAGCGACCCCGTAATAAATACGCCTGACATCATATTCCTTCAGTAGAGAGGAATATTAGGTTAAAAGAAATAAGATTATTGATCCTTCAGTCACTCACGTTATCATTGTTTAACATCTTGAAGAAGGTTACTATACACCTGAATGTCTAACTCTGAAGCTAATGGTGCAATGATGTAAAACAGATCTATATACAATGCCCACCTGACACGACCCGGAACGTCTATATTTATAACCACTTAGTGGCCCAAAAACAGTAACCTAGAACAATTGGATTAACACAGGAATGAGTATTTTGTAATTTGCTGAGAAGAAGATACACGTCTTCTCATGAAATCTTATGTGATCGATCATGACTGCCTACTTTTGGATCACTTACTCCTGAGTGTCATTTACGTCTATTTCCACTTATCAAACGAGATGCTTATGCGTGACATTTTGGCCGGCTTCTTTTTGTGAGTGTTCCCACCTTGGTTACTATCAAAAGCTTTATTGCAAGATGGTTTTTTCGTCTTGTGTCCCATTCGGGTAAAGCCCTATAAGAACGTAAACATCTCAAGCGTTGTTGATGTTTACTGGATTATATTCAGCGTACTCATTAACCTCGGTGGGGAATTTTCAACCCTTCGAAAGAGGACACAGAAGCCATAAAGGTTAATTATATCCGGGCTTCTAACCCACTTAGAACTACTTAACACACATGTGCTCCGGCATTTGCGAGCGAAAGCGCAGAATCAGCAGAAACAAATCAGTTACTCATAAATTCTTATGCCGATGATCTCTGCCACTACCTGTGAAAAATATGCACAGGAAGTATGGCTAAAACCAAATCAAAAGCCCATTAAATACACGGTGTTGTGAGCTGTTGTCGACAACGAGCCTGCCGAAAAAGTGTTTTTTATTTGGACTTAAAACGACTGTTTTCACCGCATTCGCCTCTGCCCTGCAATTGTCAGCCAATAATCGACAGCACTGTTTGAAAAAGACGTAGACCGGGAATTTATGCAATCTGGTAACATTAGTGTATTTTTCTCAGTGCCCTTTATGTTTAAACCCGAATATTTGCACATGAAAGTATTCTGAACCAGAGTTAGGGTTTGGAAAAATTTATTAAACATATCAATCGTAAATGGCACACTGGTCACACCTGATAGCAGCTTCACCGTTCTGACAGCCTTTTCATTAATCACTTTTCGAGAAGATGCGTTAGATTTGAAGTTTGCTTCTGTTAGAACGTTCTTGTTCCGAGCAGAATCTGACCTCCGGTCCAGTTTCTCATAGTTCAACCGTGTCAGCTACTGCACTACTGACCCTACATTAAGTATGACAAAATTAGCATATTTGAACGCCCAACCACCCTCATTTGCCAGATTATTCATAGTAGAACCAGTTGGTGATCAAACGTTCTGTGTTTTACGCTACAGCACTCTATATAACCATCTTGTTCTCTGTATAACAACGAAAATGAATACAGTAATATCGACTATGGTGATAATTTCATCACGGAAGGATGAATACAGGTTTCGGTATGCAAAAATTTCGTTCACTGTTATCAGTCGCGAACGTAAAATATGCTTGTACTTAGTGATAAACAAGTTGAAACAGATAGAGAATAGATATGCTTACATTCACACCTCGTTTTATATAATGGGCACTGCGGAAAACTGCTAAATCGTTCAGTCATTTTCGTGCACAGACCACTGGCTGCTGAGTTCGGATCAATATGGGTTCGTTAAGGGTCAGTAGGTTCGGGTTCTGATAGCGTAACAATGTTTTAACTAATCTAAGTGGGTCGTTTTGGTGAACCGTCGATATAATGGGTTTAGCATACGATTATGTGGAATTTTGGGTAGCGGATGTGCTGATTAGATACTATTGTGTCCGCATTTGTTTAACAAATTCGGGACATGTTCCACCTACTGTTGATGTGGCAGACTATCTATTCTAACTCGATAAGCTTTACTGTAATTGCACCTGGGCTAGTAGACAACGTATGAGGGAGAAAAAAAATAGCTGGATGAACAGCGTTCGCAAACCTGGAGAAGTGGTTCTTTGGTGCTTTAAACCAAGCGCAACTAGACAGGACAGACTTTATTCTGTGACTGGCATCCTCAACCAGCGGAACATGTCCCCTTTGAGTGTTTGAAATGTCTCATTATACTTGTTTGTCATGTTATGGACTTCTCTGAAGTTTTCACTATTTTCATCTGATAGTCTATTTTATTTTGGATGAAAATATTTCAGGATTTAGGTAACAGGTTTAACCAAATCAAACTTGTTGACTACTGATGTAAACCAACAAATTTAAGACATTGCCAAATCAAAGTTGTCTTATGACGACAAATCGTTGTAACATCGCATCCTGTTGTCTGACGATGATTACTTTCAAAAGTAGCAAACTACCTGTTTTGTGAAATAACGATAGGTTTGGGCGTACAGAGTTACTAATGTTAAAAGACTACTCATAATGTTCTATATTGGTAAAAATTAAAAACTCACCAGCGTAACGGCCAAACAATGTGGTTTCTGAAATCACTTCCAAGAAGACCCTGGTAATGTCTGGTCCACTCTACTCCTCATAGTCTTAAAGCTTATTTGTTTATAAGAAAATCCTTCAAAACTAAGCATACTATTTTCCATGCACAGTAAAACCGGATCACCGAGATATTTAAGTAGAGTACTTGACTAGAGATAAAATTACAGAAATTCAACCTTCTTACGGAGAGAAACCAATAAAATGGAATGAACACTAATAGAATACATAACTTGTAAACTCCCCACTACACGTTCTGGTGGCCGTGGTAATTCAAGGGTATCCTTCAGGCAATATGCGGGATAACAGTCTGCGGATGAGGTCCGAAATATCAACTAGCCAACGATTCAGTTTGCGGTAAGCAATATCATTACTATAGATTGATACTCATCGGTAATATCATTCATGCACAAAGGTGGTCACAATAACATTCCACCCTTGCTTAATTTTGGTACACTTCCCATCCATGCTGGTTCCGTTCCTATAAACTTCACGCTACTTTAGTGATTTTCATAGATGTGACCGTACAGCAATGGTTTTTGCAGTTTTTCCTTGTTCGTCTTTTCAGCAGTCATCTTTCACCTTTTATTCACTTTCAACTCCCGTTAATCTTCCGAAATAGTGACCTTTCGCACCATATTGTCACCCGTGCTTATGATGAAGAAACCACTCGTTATCTGGCTTTAGAAACACCTGGTGTTTAACTTTCTCCAACTCCTCCATGTCCGTATGTGTAAATCTTTGAGGCAGCAACACTAGTGAATTAGCGCTGATGAGAAATGTTTGTAAATGTCCT
>LUCH01003593.1:17519-41686 GCA_013368495.1 Paragonimus heterotremus | reverse complement strand
TATTGAACGCTAAGAGGGAGAATTTGTCAGTATTAACTTTACTGGCACTAATTCCGATGATATTACGGGTTGCAATGGTGACGAATACGTTAATCATGCGGCTGATGTTGGTGATAACACCAGTTGTGTGATACTACTGCAACTTTCATAAGAAAATTAATTCGGTCGTGGCTTAGCCCACGACTGTAAGAGAGGGCCAGTAGTAAAATGACTACTCAGTGTGCATCACTAGCTTCGAAAACTGAGTACACAGGACCGAATGAACAAGGGCTTCGTTAGACGAAACAGCGATAGCCCAGCCTGTGTTCTGTCCCAGTATCTTCTCCCCATTTACTGTGTACTGGAAAGATGTTACCAGAGAAAACTTCGAGGTGACGTCAAAAAATGACAATTCAGAAGGGATGGTCAAGCGGAGATAAAAATTAGCAAACTAATGAGCATTTGAGTGATTGAAAATTAGGTTTTGAATACAATAATGAGGAGACGCAATTAATGTGATGCTTTACAGAGTAAAACTTCGTACATTCTGATCACACATGAACATGCAATTAATTTTAAACGAGTCAAAATTTCACAGAGCGGAAATCATGGCTCAAGGGATTAAATAGATAAACGCAAAAACTGAAAATCAAAATTGTCGGAATGCCGACTACCAAGGTAGCCGCAGTGCCGACACAAATTGTTTTTGAACACAAGGGGAACTGTGACGTTTGATAGCCAAAGCCTCAGCAACCTGGAGTATGTGTTTCCGGTTACTTCACAAAATCACCGAGACCGCGTCAGGAACTCTCACTGTGTCCTGTTCGGACTACTGTACTGAAAAGGCGTCCAATAAAGGACAATCTTCATTGTCCAACTCGCTTGTTACCAAGCCATGCGCGCGTTCGCGTTTATGAGCCAGAATTCCAGTTTACAATACCCCGCGGTTTCCGCTCACATGTCATGTGCACTTTTGCCGGGTTTGTGTGTGATCGGCACCTTCGTCCGTCGTTCCGATTTCGTTGAGCGATAGCTCGTCCGGTCGCTCGTGTTATCCGCCATCTATCTACTATGGGCTTTGACCGTATTTCACGACCGTGCCGATATATTCCTCTGAATGTTGGAATAATCGAGCCCCTGATCAGGTCGTCTGTTCTACTTTGCCTACCATGTCCCGCCCGTTGGTCCGATCCAGTCGAGCGATGACTCATTCGGTCGCCCACGCTGTCCCTGATCCAATCGCTGTGGGTTTTCAGAAGTACCTCCCTCGCATTGAGGTAGTCCGCCGAGTATTGGAATGCTCGCATCTCCGGCCTGATAATCCACCACACTATGTGCCTTGAAACTGACGATGATGGGTGCCGTCCGTCGGCATTTATACAGGCGCCTGTCGTTTCTAACTGATTTTATAGCCATTTGGGAGCATGCTGCTTAATACGAACAGCTAGTTGTCGTGGGGCTTGGTTGGTGGGAAAAGTTAAGGAAATGGAAACCGCTTTTGCCTCCGGGAACACCGGCAAACTTTTTACGATGATCCGTGCCGCTGGTCCCAGGTGACCGTCTGTCAGTGAAGCTACCAGCGAGGCAGATGGCACACTAATCTATAATAAGTCCAGAAGGTTAGGGCGTTGGGCGGAACACTTTGAGGTCCAACTTAGCTGGTCTCCTGCTTCTACCGTGTTGCCTCCACAAACTTGTGATACAACGCCCCGGTCGGTAGATTTAGGTCCACCCAATGAGACTGTGGTTCGCAATTGCATCTCGGCTCTCAATCGTAATAGGCTGCTGGTCCAGATGATCTAGTGCCAGTGCTTTCTAAAGAAGGTGGAGAGGTGTTAGTCGAGGCCTTGACTCAGCTGTTTCAATTTGCGTGGACGACGGAAACCATCCCTCCGTACTGGGGTCACGCGATAATAGTTCCTATATTCAAGAAAGGTATCAAAAGCTCTTGCGAAAACCATAGGGGAATTAGCTTGACCCCAGTCATTTCTAGGGTTCTGGCCTCCATTATACTTCGTTGACCCACGGCAATTCGGGAGGTAAACATTAGAGAAGAACAGACAGGGTTTCGCTGTGTGCGGGGATGTATAGATCACATTTTTACCCTCCGTCAAATTCTGCAGCAGCGTCATGTATACTGCCGGCCAACAATTGCCATATTTCTTGACTAAAAAGGTGCTTTCGATTCGGTGGATCGATCTACATTTTTAGATTCGCTTAAACTCAGGGTTGTACCGACCAACTACGTGAACATATTGTCGGCGCTTTACTCCCATACTTCGGTTCAGGTTAGGGTTTACGGTGAGCTGTCTGACAGTTTCAGCACCATGAGCGGCGTACGTCAAGGCTATCACCTTTCAACACTTTTGTTCAATTTTGTCATAGACGAAATAATGGGGAACTGTTTGCGGCACTCAAATGATGCTGGTGTGGACCTCCTACCTGGCAAAAGACTGACTGATCTTGATTATGCTGACGACGAGGTGTTGATGTTTGACCACTTTCAAGCGGCACAAGCAACGCTGAACGCACTTTTGCCTTCTGCTAAGTACTTCAGAATGCGCTTTGCAGCCTCAAAATGCAAAGTGCTTCTGGAAGGTTACTGCGATTACGTAGTTTTATCATTATACAATAGTCATGGAGGTTGTTGATCGTTTCATGTATTTGGGGAGTTGCATCAGCAGTGTCGGCGGTGCAGGGAATGAAATAGAAGCGCGTGTCTTCAAGGCTAGGGCGGTGTTTGCTAATCTGAGACAACTATGGTGACAGAGAGGTATTTCCCTGAAACTTAAGGATCGCGTTTATCAGAAAACAGTGAGGGCTGTATCACTTTACGACAGCGAAACCTGGCCGCTCGGAGCAGAGGACGTGAACCACCTTCAGGTATTTGACCACCGGTGGCTGCGTTCAATCGCTCGTATCTGGTGGCATCAGCGAGTAAGCAACGAGGAGGTTAGGAAACAGGTGTTTGGCAATGATTTTCAAAGGAGTTCTTTCGTTCAATTACTACATTTGCACAGACTTAGATGGTTAGGTCATGTACTAAGGCTGCTAGCTAGTCGTTAGCCACACAGAACACTGTTTGCCGACGCTGCGACCGACTGGCGTAAGGTGCGAGGTGAACAGGCGATGACCTGGCGTAGACAAATGAAATCATTCATGAAGTGGTTGGCCACTGTAGTTCGGGTTCGTCTTCCGGGCTGGGACCCTCGCGACTACAGAGTCGGTGGATGGAGACGTTAGGTGAGATGGCGGCTAACCGAGCTCAGTGGCGTGAATGTTGTCGTTGTTTGTCCGAGTTGTCTGTGAAGTGAGTGCACTTAATGACGCACGGCAGTGAAAGCCCTAAGGAAGCTATCTTGCTGATGACGCCTTACTTTCATTTGCAGCTCGGTTGTTTGTTTGCAAGATGTAGGCGCCTTGATATTGTATGTTTGAATATAGACGTAGCCATTTTTAATAGTCAGGTCCACTCCCCTCTCCTTCTTTTTACTCTCTTCTCGTGTAGGTTTTTTCTTTCTTTTTCCCTCGTGGGTGTTTGGCAACTGAGCATCAGTGTGAACCACTGCTGTATTGCTGTCTATGATGATGATGATGATGATGATTATCCTCCCTATGTGGCTCATAATGCAGCTACACGAATATTTGTATAAACAGTGAGATGTGACAGATGTACTTTGTTTTTCCGTAACCTGGGCGACTGGTAGGTATCTCGTTCGCTGTACTATACACAGTATGGCATCGCTATAAGTCCTGGATACAACAGCTGTTAGACGTTTTCTCGTCATTGCTGACCAGCTGTCCTGTAGAAACGGGAGTTCTAAATACACCGTCCTCTTCGGTACCGTATTCATTTCTACTGTTGGGATGGGGGCTCTGCTGTACTTTCTAATAAATTACAGGAGTACCCGTTAACCTACAGAACGTCTGTCAGTAAGTTTAACTCTGGCTGTACATTGTCTTCTGTGCAAATCCTTTGTGCTCTGTAAAAAAAACGTTCTGATTAGGCTTCGAACCAGCTGTTTCAAATTTTTCCTTAGAACATTGCCGAAAGGTTTTATCAGCAAACCTGACAACCTTCTCCGTCTCAATTGCAAGTTGGTCACCGAACGACAACGTATTGAGTTTTACAAATCGTGCTTGTCCAAGTGTCAGTTTTCACGCGAGTTTATCAAAAAGATGCAGACATGTAATGTGCAGTCAGACACCACTAACTTCAGACGGATTGTTAGATATCATCTTGAATTGACACCAAAAGTTGAAATCGCTCGAGGAGATGCACGGAAAGTTATGACCCTTCGTGAATAATCTATCAGTTTGAAACAGTTGGTTCCCTACATAAGTTTGAACAAAGCAATAAGAAGAATGACAGTGGTGGATGCTAACATTACGTATTGCCTCTTCCGTACACCGGTGGGGTGAGTGTGAAGAAATGAAGTAGTGAATCACATGGAGAATAACAACACAAAACTATTGGATTCATAAGAGTCATAGGCTTACATGTAATTACTGGTGAGTAGTGGGGGATTTTGATTTTCGTATAGATTGAACATCACCCACAATGAGAACGAAACTCGAGTCTATTGCTTCTTTTCGCCAAATCTAAGCCATGTCCACGGGAATGCGACAGCTGCGATCAAATGTTTTCATCAGAACTGATATAGAATGGTAGAACAGAATACATGAGATTTGTAGATAAGACTTTCTTTTGTCTTTTATTCAAGTGTATGTCAGAAAAATTGAGCACAAATTTATCTACACCCAAGATAATAGGCGGCCTTTTGACCTAATTTGATAAAGTTTGTCTTCTAGTAGCTAACTGTCTGGTTTTTTGAAGTATACCCAGGCAAGAGTTCAACCGTATGATCCAAAACACGAGACTCAAGCTGTCTACCACAGGTTATGGCAAGAACAGGTGTCGAGAGTAGAGTGTTTAATTTCGACTATGCTTTTTACAAGTGCACCCATTCCTTTATCCATCCGGTTATCACTTCGTGTATGTGGCTAATGTGAATAAATGACATGTTGCTCGAACATACATCTCACGCAACAGTTTTGATTTATCGGGCGTGTTGTTGATTGTTTGGGCTTGGCATACACCAGCACATTACCGAGTGACAAAAGCTATCACGTGCTCTAGCAAATCATGAAAAGCCTGGGTTGATTAAACTTCCGTGCCAAGAAACCAGTCGTCTACATCGGACTGCTCAGCCATAATTTCAGTGGGATAACGGATAATTCCTTCTCTGCCACCGTAGAATTTTCCTTCTCCATTGATCACTCAACTACCACTGAGTGTTCAGCCGCTTTTGGAGAAATTATCCGGGTAAAGTTTAGCAAATCAAGCGGATGTGATGGCTTACTGTAAGGAGTGTGTGGAGTTATTTATCCAGTGTTTCAAACAAAACAGAATTACCGACACAAAATAGATCACCTTTCGAAAGCGAAATGAATGTTCGCGCAATATCGTGCAAGAATGGACCATTATTTGCGGGTTTTGGAGAATACAGTGCTATAAATGAAGTGTATTACGTCATTAACGTGGACACTGGTGTGTGATGACTCTACTTCAGTAGATATGTTAACCCTGAATTACACGTTGGTAACGGATAGTCACCAC
The DNA here is from genome assembly GCA_013368495.1 of Paragonimus heterotremus. NCBI lineage: Eukaryota > Metazoa > Platyhelminthes > Trematoda > Plagiorchiida > Troglotrematidae > Paragonimus > Paragonimus heterotremus. The sequence goes on along the minus strand of LUCH01003593.1, from coordinate 36,087 downwards.
ACAGTTTGAACAGAAACCTCTAAATTTCATCTCACTGATTGAATAAATCGAACTAACTACTGGGCCAGTCTGTGTTATGGAATACCTGTAGGTTCTCTGATTCGTCTGGTGCATAATGTGCCGAAGATCCACAAAAGAGTGTTCCGCTTGTCACCTTTGTGTATGGTCAAATAAGTGCGATACGCATATCGGATTGACTTAGCGAACGAATGCCTTAGTGTCGATCGTTCGTTTTTTAATCGAAAGTGTACTATCGATCAGCCTGCCAGACAAGCAAAGTGCATATGTTTCAAGTTGGGTTTGAAATGCAACACCCGCTTTAAAGGGCTTTTATTCATTTTGCTGTATTTTTGCACAACCAGCGATCCCGGTTACTGAAGCAACAAAAGTAAATATCGTATCGCAGTTACTGACTTCATCTTCATGTTCCTAAAACGATTCACGTAACACCGCCATTGTGCTCGCATATGAGAGCGGCTTCACAATTAAATGAACGTTACATGCACCGCAAATAAACCTTAAGAAATACCAAAATGGTGAATGCACCTTATAGTTCCTGTCTGAACCGAGAGGAATATACCGACTGACGTTGGAGCCAAACTCGTTAAGCTACGCGCGATGAGTTATCATAAGCATGTCTGGTCTCATTGTAAAATATTAAACTTAGAAAGAAAGACTGGAAGTGCAACCATTACTACTCACAAACTTTTCTTTCTCGCTTCACTTATTCACGAAACTTACTGTCAAGCAAAATTTGTAGGATTTGCAAGCTAATCGAAGAAAAAGAAAACTATCATTTGATTAGTGTTTTATATGAATAAACCCACTGAGATAACAGGTATGCTAAAGGCGCTTTATTTTGACTTAGTGGCATGCAGTAACGGAGCCTCCACCAACAGCGTGTTCCCATGCAACTGAGTGTTAATTGAGAAGGTGTCCACTGTCTCCGGAATCTCATATGAACGAGTGAATTCTTTCACGTGATCGCCCTTTGAGGACCCAGTCTCGTCCGAACACTGCTTCCGGCCCGATACAATCACGCGATTCGCATCCATCCGCACACACAAATCATCCGCAGTAAACTCCGGCTCAATCGGTACCTCCACGTGCAGTTTCTCACCACCTGTAGCCTCGTTCTTAATGATAGTCGGTCCAACAGTTCCTGATCCAACAAGTAATATATGGATGGTTACAGTCAGTTGAAGGAATCAGACAAAACTGGATTTAACTGGAATACGAACTTCCGGGGACATAACGTAGTAGTGACTAGTAAACCGAAATTCACGTTCTCTCTGCCACCTTACGGAAAAAGAGAACGAACTGAACCACCACAAAATCACGGTGGCGTATAACTGACTAAGTGGTTTGCAGGTTTCGAAGACATTCCTCACGAATTGTAATTTTTGTCCTAATCGAAAACCTAAAGTCAGTTGGAGCTCTCATACACCATTAAAAAGTAATATCCCAATAAACACGAAAGTGACATCCTGAACAGCCAAAGTGAATCATGCAAGCTCATGAGAATAAACTCGGAATATAACTGCACACACAGGCACACACTCACCAGTCGGCTTCAATACCAACTCGTGTTCAGTAGATTCACGCTGCTTCACCTCCGCTTCCGAAAGTGGTTTCAACGCCAGTTGGTGGTCACGATTGAATGTTACAGCATTGTGCAGCTTCGTAGTTACCGGTGTTTCCAAGGTCAAAACTCCGTCCTTGGAAAAGATAATAAACCAATAAGCAAAAAAACGAGGTAAAGGGTGAGGAAATTTCCTATGGTAATGTTCATGCCACGTGGACTATCCACATAATCCATGAACTGCCGACTTCGACAATAAAGCTAACTCGCATTTCTCACCTCAGTCATATGTGCTTGAAAGTGATCCTTGTCAATGGACGGTGGCAAGTATATGGTTCGGAAATATTCGCGCGTTTTGGCCCCCGTTTCATCCTTCACAGACTTTTTAGCGTGCACTGTCAGACCATGCTCGGAGGTGTTCACCTGGATATCTTCTGGGCCGTATCCCTCAACGTTGAAGCGAACTTTGAAGTGGACCTGCACAAAATAGTAAAATGTTGTAAAGGTAATCAAAAACAAACGAGGGTGCTAGTCTACACCTTTAGCATATCCGTGCGCCCACAACTGAAATTCCGAGTGAATCAAACGAGCTGAATAAACCAAACTTTATACCGAATAGTTAACGAAAAACTGATGAATAAAGCTTGTTACACGCGACCTACACGACCATCCTCGCCTAGCTCGTAGGCATCCTTCAAGTAGTCTAGCGGGTCACTAGACAAGCCGCCAACATCAGGCAACAATTGTTGTCGGTCAAAAATGGCTTCTATGGGACGACGCATTGCTTCCATTTGACGATCCATCCGATCCAAGATGGATGATACGTCACCATACGGAGCGAGCAATTCATGGACACCATGATCGAACAGGTCAACAGGCACCAATGGGAATAGACTGTTTCTCATTCGTCTCATTTCGGCGTTCCACGTGCGATCGATTCCATCAATCCACTTGTTGACTTCTTTAGACCAGTCAGGCTGTCCCTCGTGCTTGTGCACTGGCAAGCTTTTTTCCTTTCCATTAGGTGACTTGCTCGACGGATCGGCTACGGCGTGCCGCAGCTTTGACACCATATCTTTCTGACATTGCTCGAGGGTGCGGACAACCTTCTGTACCGGAATATGTCTACTTATATGTGAAATCATAACTACCGTATGAGTACAAGAATGCAGTAGCAAACAGACAGTTCATTTTATTTCGTTTTTGTCCAATCACATCAGTGCAGAACATGAGTTCACTTCTTGAGTATGATTGGCTCTTCATTACGGCGCTTGCTCATATAGCTGCCATCATGCGAAATAAACTGGAAGCATGTGACCGGCACAGCTATGTTCTCACGAGTAATCGATCTCTTCCAATGGTCACTAATTGATTTGCTTTCAAAATCTGATTAGGCCCGTGAATAGCGTACTGAGTGAGCAAAACTAATTTATAGCCATTTAGTGTATTAGGAGTAATTGTTTACAGTCTTTAACCCCAGGTGTGTTCATTACAACCATATCAATCCTTATGAAGAACTGACGTCAATGATAGACCTTAAATGCCCATCGAATCCCATACATTTTGCCAAAGAGCTTAAGATCACAGACAAAACGATGACGGTTGTTTGATCTCTTGGAAAGCCTTCAGCTATTAGGCAACCGCGTGACGTAAACTACTACTGTCGATTTCTTCGTGTACACAACCTGACGGTTGGTAAAGCAAAAGGACTTGCCCAATTTTCACTTAAGTAGTGATACAATCAGTCACGCTGTATCCTGTATTGTACGAGGGAACTAGTTGACATTTTGAGTGTACTATTTCTTTTTCTTCAACTGTATATTCCTTAAGACTGAGTCCTTTATACGACTGACATCATGGTGTAATAAAACAGCCTGACCGCAGTGTCACAAAAAGTAAAGCATTCTGTGATGGAAACCGAGGTAAACGAAGTCTGATGTAAGCAAAATGGAAGCGTTCCCTCAGGCACAGTAACGACGATCTGATAGCTTTTGAAATTGGACTGAGTAAAGTCAGTACGTCATTCATCCATACTAGCAAGCTTGCATTTTACTTGAGCGATTTCGCCGAAGGTTTATTGACGTTTACTAATAAAGAATTGGGGGCACAAATTTCAGACAGCAAAACAAATGCAATCATGTTCTATTCGATCTGGGAGCAAAGCATGAAGTCTATTGTTTGTATTGTTAATGTCTCCAACAAAATATAGGCTGTAAACTAAGTGTTGTCTTTGGAGCTGTATGTTACGGATTATTCTGTACGTTTGTCACTTCAGACTTTTATCTACACCTATACGGTTAACTGTCACGAAGGTCAGTTTGTACAAGTTTACTTAAGTCACTGTCTAGAAGATCGCTGAGATAAAGCTGTTTAACGCGGTCAACGAGTGAACGTAAAAATTATCTCTCATACGTTGTTAGTGACGTTGGTAATATCTAGGAGCCTTAATGTGTCAGTTGTATAACTGATAAGATGTAAACTTCATTTTGTATGTACCAAAGGACTGTTTGTGACATCGATGCCATCCAGGTAGACACCGAATAAGTGTTAACCCTCGAGTTTGGTTGCGTGTGTTTTGTGATTTGAAAGTATGTACACTTACCCCCACAATACTAAACTTCAGGAGGGGTACAACAAATTTTTCAAACACTTCTGTCAAAACATGGAATTCCTTTCAAGATATATGAGGATAGTTTTTGTTTAGTGCGTCATGAATATAGGAATCTGTTTCATCGGTGAAAGTGGTGTCTCCTAGCAATGACCGTGAGTGGATTATAGAACCATGGAAGTAGTCAAAACTTTTCTAGTCCCCACTTACTCTATTACTCATAGTACTTTTGTTTATCTAATTATCACAGACATGGCAGTTGAAAAGCATTACTGATGACATGACCGTGATAACTTAGCCCTATCGCCCTTACAGGTACAAAACAACAGTTTTGAAAATATCAAATTGATACCCTAGAAGAGATCCATTTACGAAAAATCTGGACTTCGGCTGGATTCGAACCAGCAACAGAAACACCATGCCCAAACGCGGCAGGCGCTCTATCATCTGAGCTACGAAGCCACGCCGGAAGCTCAGAAATTTCACAGTTGGTTGGGTGGGTAACTAGGTCCAACTGTGAAATCTCTGAGCCTCCGGCGTGGCTTCGTAGCTCAGCTTGTACGGCCCTTGACGCGTATGCGCATGGTGTTTCTGTCGCTGGTTCGAATTTGGCCGAAGTCCAGATTTTTCGCAAATGGATCTCTTCTAAATTATCAAATCTGCCAAACTACTTATCGGTAAATTGATACCCGTCTTCTAAGGGGTGACGATAAAAAGTTAGTTTGTGACTGTCACTTGATTAACTGAACAGTATACATGAATCCCACTCCAAATAAACGGTGCTTGACACTGCTTTCCGTTGCAGCAATAACATTTAACCAAACCTACTTGCTTCAAAAGAGTCACAATGAGCAAACCAGGTTCACTGTGATCTAGGTACCAGGAGTTACTTGTCCAAATGATTGGTCTGAAATACAAGGTTTAAAATATCTCCCTTGTTCCTGTAGCATCTGACAAGGGTAAGCCCCAACTTAACCGCTTATTCGTCAAGAATGCAAATCGGCCGTTTAAAAGATTCACCATTAGCGTTTAATTTCTCTCATTCTGTTATTGTATTTTTATGCAGAAAGAGACTGTGTTGGAACCCATTTGAGTTACTTGGTTTGAAAACAAAATAAAACACTCAGAATGTACCTTTACATAAAACACTCCAACGCACAATGTCCACCAGCTTGCCGAAGTTTATCATCCGCACAAGAACAATGAGATAATCATATTATGAACACAGATCTCTCTAGTGGATGGCCGCGACCAGTCGTACTTTGAGCAGACCCTGAACCTGGTAGTTTCAGTTGACAATGATTGGCATGATTAGTCATCCGAACTCAGTGCAATAGAGCCTTCCTCACTAGGCAGTTGTTTGTTTTCATGCAACTGCCGTACACATTCCATTCACATCCTTTTAGCTTGTCCGATGGACTGTTCTATATGAAAATTGGAACAAGTCAAACTGGTTACTACGATTGCTGACATGGGATGAAGTTCCGTCTTTTGATACGAGGTGGGTTTTGTTGAATGCATGGCTATCTTGAAACAACCACTAGTCGGCGCCAAGTGGTTCACGTTTGTTCTTGTGGAGACAATTGTCCATAGAAAGTTGTGTTGGTATGAACTGTTCTTGTGCATACAGGCATGGACGATAAATTCTGATGGCCATAACATCTGCCGTTGAGAACAGTCACGTTACGATAACTGTACAATGAACTTGACAAACTTTTTAAACTGTTTGGAATGTTTGGACCACTTTTATTTGATCACTAGTGTCAATTAAGTGAGAACCAAAAAGGCTGGAAGTTGAATTTTCAAAACAAATCTGAAAACCTTACCTGAAGTGTTAACAACTCCTCTCCGAAAGCCACCTTATGGTTCTTCTAAAATGAAACAGGCTACGTTTGAGATGTGAGACCAATACCACATTGCTACTGACTGATAGCATAACTCTTGTGGCAGAATAGACACTCTCAAATGCATTCGAAAATTGGTAGGTGATAACCTCACGCTTAACTTGACCCTTGTATGAAAGAGTGATGAGACTGGTTTCTGACCACTGTCCGGGTGATTGTACATTTTATTTTTGAATATAGGTATCTCTGTGTGAGTCTTTGGGGGTATCAGTTTCGGTTAACCGTTAAACTGAGTTCTACAGGGTATCAGCCATGCAGTTAGTTTCAGGGTGTCCTTGTCAGACAGCGAACCAACTTTCGCTTGTATGTCGAAGTAACAAAGCTATGGAAGTGCATGCATTAGCCAGTCTATGTTCTTTGATTTAGATCAATCTTCTGAATTATCTATCCATTATACAAAGCAGAACAATAGCTAAACAAGATATTCCGGTGTTCTCCACTCTTTTCACGGTGGGTCCATTCTTTTTGTGCGCAACTCGCATAAGTCAGTAAATTCTGGGTACCATGGCTAAGTCAGGCCACGTGTGTAGTGATTAAAGTTGTAACTGACAAACAGAATGCGTTTGAGTGACCAGTAATATGCCTGAGAGCAGCAAACCTAGGAGTCGAACCAAGTGTTGCATCATCGTTCTGCTTGTAAAGCTCCCTGCTAGATTGAAATCTAACGTTTAGGGTGCACGATAATAATCAATCTCTTGGTTTGTGGATGGAAGTACCGTTGTCGAGCTCACCACGCCCAATGTGACGGAGATGTATCTCAACAGCTCCCGTTAATTGCATGTTCGTGAGGAGCAAGTTTATCACTGTGGTGACCTGATACTCCTTAAATCAATCTGGTTTGCAATAAAAAAATTTCACTTGAATTAAATGTATTTATTCGTCAGCCAAGTCGTCTTATTATCTCCACCAGCCTTTGCACCAAGGCACAATACAGAAAGCATCGATCTTAAGGTAATTTCATAAACTCTAGGGAGGCTGTGGTGCGATTATACGAATGACCGTCCTTGTCAGCCTGATAACGTCGAGGGTGCTTAAACTAATCAAATGGGATTGCCTTAATTCTGACAGTGATTTGGGCATTTTCGAGGCATTGCTGTTATTTCACCCAAAACTTCTATCTTTATAAAACTAGACATATCTAACTTTGCAGACGACAGTTCGCTAACATAATCGGTTTTCCCTAGTAGATCCATTCCGGCTACTTTCCTCGATTTCGTCAGTAAAACATTCACTGGTTCATAGCTTCTTCATGACATCTAGATATTGTCGTATCAACAGACTACGGATCGATATCTGGCTACTCTCACATTTGCAGTACAGGTTCGCAAGAACTTATTTGCCGTGCTCCTTACATGTGTCTGATAATGAAACAAGCTCACCACGTTGTTGACGTGAGTTTCAAAATCGAAGTGTTTCCGCTGAAGTCGGTTTCATGTAACTTTAGCGCAATGGCAGTCTGTATGTTTGAACTGATTTGTAATCTTCACAAGTTCTGTTAAATCGATTCATCAAAACCCCAACCGCGTGATGTCTAATCAAAAAGTTTGACTGGCGTCATTGTTGACGGTTCACCACGCGACTACACATGGTCCGTTAGTTCAAAGGTCATGTGAAATTGATGTGATTACGTTATTTCGATCAACTTTGCTGCACAATTCAGAATGTGCATTTTGTTTGACCACTTGAACGCAAGCTCCATCTAACTAAGTAATGCACCACATTCCATCCTATTGTGCCACACATGGGAAGAAGTAAATCCGGTGCCGCAACATAACAGTTGAAAAAGTTGCTTGTGGTTTGCAGATTAGCCAGCTATGTTTAAGTTAGAACTGGATAGTACAGCCCAATGGCGGAACTGACCAAGCTACTGTATGTGTGTAAAGAAAAGCCTAATCCACGCTTTAGGGTTCTTGGGAAGTCAAAACAGCTCTAGTTTTATTAACAGCAAACAGTGATTGATTGACTTAAAGGCTTTCTGAAGTTTGGCTCAGCCAGAGTGTTATATGTATTTACAAAGAAGAAGCCAAATTTATTGTGTGGGAAGTGTCCGAAACTTGAAATTTGAATTCTCATCATAATTAACTTCGAATAACCGGCTCTTAAACTGTTCAGTGTTTTCGTATTAGAAGGGGTTAGTGACTTTCTGGCTGTAATTTCCAGTGTAGATAGGTGGAATTGGAGATCGGGCAATAATCACCGATTTGTTAGACTATTCAGGGGAGGTGACAGTTCCAGTTCCTTTCGTTCTGACTTCACAGAATTGCTTTGTCGATTTGCTCAACTGTACACGCCGTCACACCCAACTAACCTCTGAAGACCTGATTAGTTGCATTCAGATTACTGATTACTGATGAGTAGTCGGCGATTTGGTTAGTCTGAAGTTGAACAGCACTCACAACTGATCGCAGCAGTAGCATTCCCATAGACTTTCCAGTCGACCACTTTCGAACAGCGGAAGCCCTAGATCAATCCTTCCCGACTATTCATATGTAATTCAAAATAGACCCTGGCAGGTTCAACGAGATAAGAGATTTTGACTTGTCTAGGAGGTACTAATCGCGGGGTTATCGATTGGAGTTAACAGGACAGTTGCTGTGTCTCCTATCGAGACGATCGGGCAACATGACCGTTGATCACAAGCGGAAATGGTTGAGCCTAATTTGAGGCCAATGGTGCACTGGTAAACACGGCGGCCTCATGAAAGCGTGGCCAGAGTTCTAGTCCCGGTCGTGGCACTACTGACGAGCTCTAATGAGGATGAAACTCAAGTCTAGTTCAACTTGAAATTACTTCCAGATTCGTTTATAACTAAGACGTCATCTAAGATGCCGTTAGCTTTCATGCGGGCACCATGCTCGCACAACTGAAGTGCAGTTCGAGGAACGACAAAGCCTGCTCAACTCACCCTCAGCCAATATTATATTAAACATTGTGCAACTCCGAGCTATCTGTACGCCAATGAGGGTCAAGTTGATCACGTTACACAGGGGGAACCCCGTTCGCACTCTGACTCCGAAAAAAAATTAACAACTAATCATTCGGTGCAGATCGGGCATCTTACATACGTGTTCAACCGACCGAGTTTCTCCCAGGTAACTACGAAGTAGCGCAGGTGGCTCCGAAAACATACACCGAACCTGGTCGATTTATTAGGTAAGAGTCACATCAGACTTCTCGTCACCCCAGTCTCCAACACTCCTGGTCAATATATCATTACCACCGTAACATCTGTGAAGCTGTAGAAGTTCATATTAGAACGGTGACTGTAAGGTGAGTATCAAGATTCAGCGGCATGCGTCTAACATTTTGTCGCAAACGGTCCGGTTTGTCTACTCTGGCTGACCGACTAAGTCAACAAACTCAAGGACAGCTTTGCTGGCTAAAATTCTTTTTGACTTCTCTCGATCGAGATGAGAATATGCGTACAAACTTCTGAAGACATCTATCAGTTCCGTTCAATAAGAAACACTTCATTGTGTTTTGTGTGTCATACACAATTAAGTACTCTATGCTGGGAACACAGACCTAAGGTTTGGAATATTTATTGTCGTTAAGACCTTGACTGGATACAATCCATTGGGAACCTATGGTTTATGCCCGGCCATATCGTCCGTACCTCTGGCAGTGCAATCAATGACATGTTGATGCAGTAATAGAGACAGCAGAAAAAAGCAGGAAAGCGTAAGGAAAACCAAGATGAGAGAGATCACAGTCCGCATTGTTGTCAAGATAACAGTGAAACTTCGACAGATTTTGTCAGGAAGCTTGTGGCATATAAAAGTAAAGCTGTCTTTTCCCATGATAAGTTTGATAAGCGAATTCAGAAGCACCTTTCAATCAATTAATCTGAGATTCTGGGACAATTTTCAAAAACAGTGGCAACTACGGAAGTAAAATTCAGTCGTGGTGTTACTTTTCCTTGCGGCTCATGACATTCGGGAGTAGGTTTGACATATAGGGCCATGTTCGGCTAGATAGCTTAGACTTGGCATACCAACGTATACGTTTCTCGCAACTGGTTTGCTGGTGGTGTGTAGTTGCGGTCGTCTCTCTTTATCAGTCACTGCTTTGCGGTTTTCTGAGTTCTCTGAGTATTTAAGTTCTACGCAAATTCACCATGCCTGCAGCCCTTCCGTCTGAATAGTCACTAAACGAACATATTATCCAGAGTATACTGTGTGATGTGGTAGAATGTGCTCAAAGCAATCAGTGTGAATTGGCCACAACAGTGATCACCTTCTCGTTGTGAGGTGAGTTAAAGTTCCGTGCGAGATTGTATTCGTCGGTCAGTACAATATCATCTTAAAACAGTCAGTCTTTCCACACGGGGAACGATTTTACAATGACCCATTTTGGCTACAACCGATGATGGTATTAACCGCGCAGACTATATCACTTCTTACAGTTAGTCAAATGGTGGTTAACGTATGGTAGGAATTGCTTTCAGTAGTCTAACTATCGCGGAATCAACCGTTTGTTAGTTTATACACATACTCTCATCTGATTTCCTGTTACAAGACTGTTTTATGGATGCGTTTTCCAACTTGAAATCAAACGTTCTAAAGTGATCCTCAGCGACCAGAATGATGTCCTAGATGGATTTCTGCTCATTTTAGTGAACTATCGAATGAACTATGAATGAAAGTTATTCAATAAAATTTACACAAGCTATCAGTAAAAAAAATCAGTAACCGTAATATCAATTAGCTTCTGAAACTCTGAGCGAATGTGTATTCGGCCGGCGTACGTACAAGTGTGCTGAATCGCAACTGCGCGTCGTGGTTTCTTATGATAGTCTCCGAAATGGTGGTCAATACGAAAAGCGTTGACAAATTTCTGTCCAAGAGCAAATTCTACCTTAATTGCTTATATAACACGCTATGATAATCGTTCAAGTTTTCCGGAGAAAATCCGAATCTGAAACTCCACCACTGATCGCTTGTTGCCTGACAGGTGGAGTCAGCTGAATCGGCCCTAGACCCGAGTTGTTGTGTGATTTTAGCTTATATCCCCAGTCAAGATTTTCTCTGTTTAACAGACGACTATCAAACCTCAGGCCAGATGGATATGCGCAGTGAGACTGGCAAATCAACACGTTGGTCTCCAGTAACGTTTCTGATGGTAAAGATGACCTTTTTCCACGGAACGCATATGCCGTTCTCATTAGCTTCCCATAATTTTATACTCTTCTTTTATCAGTGGATAATAGGGATCGGTTGCTTCACCTGCGACTTTGAGGTAACCAAGTCCCCATCGAATGTATTCAGCATGGGAGAACCACGGTGCTAATAACAAAGGCTGTGCTCTTATGTAATAAGAACATTACAAATCACAGAGAATGAAGTATATCATTTACAACAATAGTGAGGGTTCAGGGATTTAGGTTATTTTAAAACTGAACATCACCCACAATCGATTACAACCTTTGCATTCAGATAAACCTTTCGGCGAACCGACTTCGAAAGGAGGCACTAGATCCGAGTTTCGTTCTTATTAGAGTTCATCCGTAGTGCATATCTTTGTTCAGATCGGAGTTTGCACTGTGACCCTCGTGCTTGTGAAACTAGCGTGTTAACCACAACGCCAGCAACCTCACAATAGGCATGACCAAATAATCAAATGTAAACTAACAACCACAACCTTGATTGAATAGTGTTCAGGTTGTCCGATCATCTCGAAAGGAGAGTGAACAAAATCAATCTGTTCTATCCAATCGATAGACTCATAATCAGACGGTCTCCGTTAGGTTGAAGTTACTCGAATCTAGTGCTTCCCGTCGAAGAAGGTTAACCGAAAGGCTTATCCGAATGTGAAGGCTGCGATACAGTGTGCGTGGTTTTCAATTTTGAAAGGTTATTTATACTCAGAGATCCTTTTTAAATCGTTAGAGTTTTTAGATAACAAAGATTCATCTGACTTACTGTATAGCCGTTACCAAAAGCAAACTGGTTTATGAATACCAAGCATACAAAGATACAGGGGATAAAACTCAAGCTTTGGGTCACGTTACTTCTCCTTGTTCTTGCTGGCGCGCTTTGAAAATAATGCGAATAGCGATCCAATGACCATCTGTGTCACTATATAGACAACTGCAATATCATTAGTTAGATCGCTGAGATATCGTGAATTCAGGATTGTCTGCAACGTTGTTCCTTATTTTTCAACCACTATGAGGCAACAGCCTCTTCCCTCTGACCACACAACTTACAAAATTTTAACGCTGATCTACCTGACTTCATTGCAATACTGGAATTAATCATACGGTTCACTCACTGAGATGAACTTATAATTGCAGCGGACTGAACTGTTTGTGCCCTGTCACCTTCCTCGCCTGCTACACTTTCTTTTCTTATTTGGTTAGATCGATCAGCTAGTGAGTCTGCCGATAAGACTGCACAAAGTAAAACAGTTGTTCCTTCCAATATATGCTGGGAACGTGTGGAAATCTTCCAGTAGTGTAAGGGCTAGATAGCGAGTAAAAACATCCGGACACTTTCATGAACGGTCCTAGAATATGAAGGTTTTAACAGATCAGTCAAATTGCCATGAAAGTGGCAGTGGGGTTTTTAGTAAGCTATTCTATGATTCATTCCGTGGTTACAAAAAGTGCCTGAACAAGGGTTAGTGTGCGCGACAAACTGCCTGCAACGAGTAGTACGGTCCTCACACAGACATTTTAACAGCAGTACTTCGGTCGTAGACATTCTGCCTTCTTGCTGACTCAGTTATGCGCTGGAATCATCTGGTTTTAGAATGTCAAACTGCATTCATGTACGTTGTAGCATATGGATTTAAACATGCTCCAGATAACTTCATTTCAGTTGAAGGAGATGTGAGTGGGACGCGGAGGATAACAGCTACTTACAACTACATACAGTCCCTAAGAATAGTTGTTTCAACATCGGGTAACGTTGGACGTTATTAGAAACTACACTGAAGACATTCACAAAGATGATATTCTTCGTTTTGTTCAAGGTCACTTACGGGAGCTGCTGATTAACAACTCCAGCTTCGTCTGTGGCTCCGAGCAAGTGAATTGTAGATTGCGGCTGCTGATCACTCTTCAGAAATTTTGCTGGTTTGCTTGTGTGGTATATGTTAATTGTGGTCTATCTACCACAAGATATTACTTTCTCATCAGGAAATCTGCAGTAGATGAAACGCAGATAATATTCATACGTTCTTGTTCTGCAACATATTCATGGTGAACAGTGCAAGGCAACTTAGTGATGGCGATACATTTACGCTCCAAATACCACTCAGTGTCTGGGATGCACCTGTCCTTCTGGAAACTGTCGTCCACTCTCTGCTCCTAAGTCAACTGTACACCACCAACTACCCATTTTAACAATTCATCAATCACTTTCCTCTGATTAACACGAACCTCTGCTGCATACAAAAGAAGATCAGGATACACCAAACTGTTAGATGTTTAAGTATATTCAGTGTTCCACTTTATAGTTATTTGGAAGTCTCCTCTATGCTCAGAACCACGGACATGAATTTAAGCGCTTCTTCAGTGCTGCGTTGCTGTGCCCAGTGTACCTGTTCTACAAAAGGGATGGAAAGTGAGTACGTGTGATCGACACTGAATTTCCAACTTTAAATAACCCAGTGACCTGTTGAAATCTGAGCTACTTCGACGTTTCTACCTATATTCAATCTTTCACATGGTCGTTCTGTGGAATATCTCAAGTCATTTATTTACGCAGCTCAATCACGCCGCCTGTACGAGTTTCTTTCGTGGTTGAACAACAGTTAAATTAAAGAAGATGAATTACGATGGAATGGATGAAAGTTTCGGTATGTGTGACTTACACCAGCTGAGTTTGCAAACTAACCAGTGATATTCATGTTAAAAGGATCGTGACAGTAAGAGCAACAGGTATCCGTTAGAGGGGAGGTTCAAAAGTATTTTTAGTTGGTGTTCCGGAAGCGATCAGAAATTTACGTCTGATTTATCACTCGCAGAACGTCGTTCTGTCTCTCTTGGTTCACTACTCCACATCCACATCGCCGCATGTAGTGCACTCTAGCTGAAGGAATCTCATTACATGTCACAGTTGGTCATTCCTTTTGGGCAGAAAGGTCATAAACTTTGAGACCAAAATGCAATTTATTTTGTATATCAACAACAATCTCTGTACGCTTCTCACCTATCTTAGGTTGGAGAAAATAACTGGTTATACAGTACAAAACAGACTAAAAAATTAGATCTGTAAAACTGGAATGAAGGCGAAAATTTGAGGAGGAGAGCGGTTAACCTCCAGACAGAATAAACGTTGTCGACTGGGAAGATAAGGCAAACGAAAATAATAAAGAGCTTCAACGAATCGGAGACAACGACCCACTCTCACCGACCTAACTGCTTCTTATTGGTGAGCTCACAGTTGTGGTTGGTAGTTTTTTCTAAGAACCAACCGTTCCTTGACACAAGAAATCTTGTGTCTGTTCCAATGAACAGCCACATTACTTGTTCTGTCCTCTTTATCCTTTTCATTTCATTAAATGTCAACTATGAGTCCCCGAGGTGTCTCATGTTACTTTCCATACTTAGGTTAGGTCCCGTTGGGGTCTCCTAAACTTTAAACAGAAGAGACCAAACCACTAGCCTATCCATACACTTAGAATTTAGAAGCACTTCTCGTGACCAGCCTTCGTACTCTATCCAAATCAATGCTTTTTTGAGGTGTGGAACCTATGCTTACACATGGTACGCAAAGCGATGTTGTGTGAATGCACTGTAAAAGGTCGGTAATACCCATCAAGTATTCCCCACATCATGTACATTGCTTCTGTCGACCTGTACACAGCGACTAAGCAATATGCCGATAGAGAAAATGAGAGCGCTGTGGATGTACGTAAGTTTGCAATTTTCAACCTAGTACTGCTAAGTTACCAACTGCCTTTATTCCGTCACTACACGAACACTTTTCTTCAAAAGAGAGAAAATGAAGGGCTGAATTCCCAGGTCAAAACATTTTGAAAGTTATAGGAAGGATTAGTAATATTTAGTGACTTTCCTGTGTCTATTGAGCTGTATGACACATTTTTTTAATGTTTCGTTAGTGCACTGCATCACAAAGTTAAAACCAGGTAACGCAAAGTATCTAAGTGATCTACGAAACGTTTTAGTCCTGTGCCATCGTTATTAAGACTTGTCCTTCAAATTCAAGTGATTACGCTTTTCTGTCAGTTCACGGTAACTAGAACTTAACAATCTTGAAATGACACATCGGTGCTACTTCAGGATTAGGATAGTGAGGTCAGTTGGTGAAACAACTCAGTCGTGCAGGAGGTGTGTTGTACTGGTAGAACGGTCCACTTCCATCACTGCACACATATATCCACATGTCGTATCACGTCCTGGTGACTTAGTTGAAACCCCGCTGTTTCGTATGATGCTGGTGATTTATGTAAGCTGAGACTAAGCAGACTTCACATTCACGAGATATTTTTCAACGTAAGAAACGGCTTTGAATTCTTATGTAGTTACGCAAACCGATAATCAAGTCGAAAGAAACTTAACACTAAGGGACGAAATGTCAAACTGAATCATGGCCTCGCAGTTGAAATAGGTTACCAGACGTATGATACGAGAAAACATAAGTTTGCACTTGCGGTTAACACGCAGACGTAGTTGTGATGGATCCGCGGGTACAACAGTTTTATAGACGATGCGATCCCATCCATCCATGTTCTTCGACGACACACCATTTAAGAAGGAGGAGTTTGATTAGACAATTACCTGCGGTGGTATGATTTCATCAAGGAAACCTAACCAATCAACTTTGCCTGGTGTGTCATTTAAACGGATTCAGTTTCAGGGATGTATTAATCGGCAAAATTGAAGTTGGTGAGCTTGAATGTGCAGCCTGAAATGCACTATACATTTAGACCCAGGGCAGTAGTATGCAACTCAAAAAGCTGTTAAATGGAAACAATACAGAAAGTATAGTGTCCGTCTGAGAAGCTGCCTCCTTCGTTAAGGATATTTCTTAACTCAGCAAGACCAAAATGTGTACAGTTAAAACCCTTTTCCTCTCAAGCCGTGTTTTGTTCCGAAATGTATGAAGTCCTTCGCTGACCATAATTGTACTTGACGCTGTTCTTGTTCGTAACAGACTTCGCTAGAATGAAAACAGCAGAACAAGAGACTCTTATCTAAGCTAAAAAAATGATGAGTCTGTAGTCGCATCACACACTCATCACCAAACTAATCACTCGTTCCCAGTACCTTGTAGTAACAAGGATACAACTTTTAACCGTACAGAGACTGTCAGTAACATCAAAATATCAAAGCGGTATTAGGAATCGCGACGCATTTTCGAATTCAAGAATGTTAGCATAGCCGAGTAGCTGCAATGTTCACTGTGACTACCATGCACCAGTCAACCCTCACCCAGACGTCCACACAGCACGCCTGATCACTTCATCGGGGCTGTGGTCTTTCTTGCTTACGGTAGAGTCGGGGTGACGGAACCATTGTTTTCATTGACATTTCAAGTTTAGCCGGTCATCGGTTACGTCGCTGGACACATTTGTTCCAATGTCTTTGTACTCCAGTCCAATTGAAATTCAAGATTCACTCAGTCTTATCACGTCACCTGTGTGATCCTCATTTTCACACTCGTATGGCCGCCGCTGCACAGTGAACGTGGGAAAAGCGTCTGAGCTAATTGTATCAGTGAAATGAATAATAGATAGCCGTCTGATGCATGGCATCACCCAACCATATTCTTATCAAGGAAAAGATGAGGACAAGAACGCCACGAGTTACAAGATATTACAACCACTTTTCCAAGTTCAAGATCAAGTCGCAACAACCAGGGATCGTAGTCGTACGATATGTGATAAACGAATCACGAAACATGATAAGTAGCACATAAAGCAAGAACCACATAGCGTTCGCAGCTGGCGAAGGTGCACAGTGCGATGAATGGTCCTTGGATTTTGCTTCTACCGTCCAACCAAAACAACATGATTCAGTATTTACAGTGTAAGTGGACCTTGCAAAGAGAATCCTTCAGTGAGGTGTCAGAAAAACGCTGTGTAGGAACCGGTGGATAGAGAAGATATTAAAGCAATGAAAAATGGCATACGTTAACAGTATCTCTGTTGTAAATTGGTATGCGGCCTATGAGCGCGCATAACAGACAACGGAATAACGGTTAGTGGAACGGTAGATAACGGAACGACGTTCAACTGTTCTGAACGACGGACTACGAAATATGCAAGATTAATACGCATCTTCTCGGCCAACCCAACCATTTGAGGCTAACGAACGAACACAGAGAAAAGACTGGCCTCCGGACAGAGCTACCGTATGTCACTCAATCCGACGACAAGACGGTCACAAACTAGACCACATTTAAAGGGTTTGTGACCAATGAGAAAACAAGGACAGAAGTGGACCAGACAAAGATCCAGACAGTACCTTGATGTCCCAGTTAGAAGGACGTGCGTGTGTGCGGGGCGCCAGATATTGGCGCAAAGGTTGAGAACGCACGTGATGGGTGAAGTGACACATGACCGTGTCGACTATGAAGGTCACTACAATCAGTGGCGAGTTAGGCCACTGCGATGGCAAATAAAACGATATTTTCGGGGAATTAATTTCTTCCCCGACAGTCTCTTATTTTAAACAAACATTTCTCGTCTAAATCTTGCCGGGATATTTTAAGTACTGAGTGTTTAGTAGATCAATGACAGAACCAGATAAGGGCGTATCAGGTGTCGACGCGGGGCACAACTGTGATGGGCGGGAACTGCACTCCCGCAGCAGAACGTGAAATTCCATGTGGTCTATTGCCTTACTCTGATTTGCCCATTGCTCAAACTCTAGTCGATTAGCCCTTTGTGGTTTGCATCCATGTCCGTCCCTCACACCCTCCACATCCACTGACCTCAAAAACTGGTGAACTGTTTGTTTTAATTGTGTAGGATGCACTTACTTGAACCATCATTATATTGGATGTCAATACTGGATAACTTCCATCGACTCGCTATTGCACAATCGAGATAGCGTCATTCTGTTGTCTTTCGTTTCTTTGATCGCCATGTGGTCGTTTAACTACAAGGACCAAAGGCCCAATCCTGTTGAGTGAACTCAATGAGCTTGCTAAGCTTGGCACAAAACTGGCGGAAACAAGACCTACGACTGATTTCCTGAAAAAATGCATAAAAATGTTAGGAGGCAAATTCACCAAAACAACCTAATCAGGACATCGGTGACGGTCGAGGAAATCAGACATCAACAAAGCACTGAGGGGCACGTCGGACCAACTAGCAGGAGACGTGGAAGTGAGCGTGGGTGTTGCGCCAGGACTATACGTGCAAGTGAGCATGAGTGTCGCACCAGGAGGATAAGTGCAAGTGAGCGTGGGTATCACGCCAGCTCGAGAAACTAACGCCTATGGAATTGGCCTTACTTGGCCACTTGGCAGCGAAGTGGCCTAAACAAGCAGACAGTGA
>LUCH01003592.1:36142-62092 GCA_013368495.1 Paragonimus heterotremus | reverse complement strand
AACAAACAGAAAGTAGGCTACTCAAAGGCGTTCAGTGTTGGGTCGGAACAACAACCCAGAACTACCCAAATGAACTGATTAAAGATTCCGTTCACATTTTTACTGAACAAGATCCCAGACAACGCACCAAATATCTGAAATTATAAGATTTTGAAGGATACTACACTTCGATACTTACATTATGTATTAGGCTATTTCGCAAACAAGGAAGCATTGCACATTTGAAAGCATACTTAACTGAATAGAGTCTTCATCTCTTCGCATCGTCCTCTTGCGCTTACCACGTATGATGTATTATTGCATATTTTATGGTTGCTTACAGCATGAAATACTCTAGATGACAATTTGTTGGATATAATCGGGTTCATCTAAGTTGGGACTACTGTTGGGAATGGTTGTATGCTTGATGGTCTCAGCAATCTTTCTATTGACGGCTGAATGAAGTTTTCTGGGTTACAACACCTAATGGGAACAGCTGAATCTAGCCTTAACAGAAATGTGTGAACGACCTTCCTAAACGGATGTGAAATCTGAACAACTCATATGAATAGTGTTCAGAAGTGTTTAGTTTGACCATCGGTTGCATCGCAAAATTAGTCACCTGCAACAGGTGTACCACAATGACAGTAATAAAGCTTTTCAACCAGTTTAACTGACAAGCAAATTCTGCAAGCCGCCGAATACAACAGACTGGTTTAAATATTTTCCGTAGACTGCGATCAGTATTACATGCGCTACCCCACTGATTGCAACACAGTGCGCTCCGTATGTGTAGTGAAGACGAACGATCACACTATACTAATCATACCACTACTATTCAGTGCAGAGGCAGAAGCATGTATTTTGACATTGAAGGAGCGGCAAGAAAAATACGGGAAGCATTGGAGTTCAGCACGGCATGAAATAGTTCTCGGTACTTCGAAAGAACGGAGCATCGATGTCCGTGATAACCGTGACGTCCTGAGACCAATGTCGTACGCAAAATTGTTTTGTTTGTATGATTCTACTTGTCGGTTCAGTTAAAACAAACAGATTTCAGGTCGGAATTAACTGAAACAAAATTATTTGTGACATATCGAGTTGCCTCATAGTTTTTCGTAGGGTGCAGTAAAACTATG
Organism: Paragonimus heterotremus; assembly: GCA_013368495.1. Lineage (NCBI taxonomy): Eukaryota > Metazoa > Platyhelminthes > Trematoda > Plagiorchiida > Troglotrematidae > Paragonimus > Paragonimus heterotremus. The sequence goes on along the minus strand of LUCH01003592.1, from coordinate 60,974 downwards.
CCAAAAATTGGGATCGCCCATCTGGCTTTCAATAGTGATGGTTTTATTCAGAAATTGAGCAACGGTTTTGTGTTGCTTTTTTTCAAGCGTTTCATCTGAACACAATGTGCATTCAGATGGCGGTTCTTGTCACTGTCGACAATTAGACACTCACAGTGAGCCGCTTTTATTAAAAAAAATATTTAAGAATACTAAAACAATTAGAGCAACAATCAAGACATGAATGATATTCAACAACTAAATTCTGATTTAACTTGTAAGTAAATATCTCTTGATTAGGTCTTCCGGTGTGATCGCAGCAGTAATGAAGTAGCTGGAGCTTGCTTCATCGACTTCGTGAGTTTCTTCTGAACAGTTTGCTAGAATGAGGCGATTTAATGTTTGTTTCACTTCTCTATCATAGGAACCCAGAATTTTATTTTGTGAACTTACCAGACGGATCGTAACTAACATACTGAAACAGAAAAGCTTATCAACGATTCAAACAAGATTGAGTCAACATTAGGTTACTTCATGGGTGGGATAGGTACATCCAGAAATGATGAGACAATTAAGGCGCAACTTTACACTTACACAACAATCCATGTATAGTACACTAACCTTATTGCCAGTTGTAGCTACACGCATACTTTACTTAGGTCCATCCTGGTAGTTTTACGCGATTTTCAGAAAACGCGTGTTACTTGAGTTCCTTTCATTTTTTCCATTAGATATTTATTGATTTGTTACTTATACGGTGTTTAGAGATAGACGAATAGAATAATTCTGGAGCAGCGGAAAACTTCTTACCCGGAAAGACTAGCAGAATTAGGCAAATATTTAATGAATTGTAGACATCTTCGGGGAGTTCTAATTCTTAGCTGCCAAATACTTCACACCCCGGGTCACTAAATATACCTCCCTACCAATTAAATAAGGTTGGATGTTCAGGAGGCTACTAACTAGAACTCAGAAATGGAACAGGCGAGTTACTTTATAGATAGAAGTATTTCACAGTTAAGGTATATTTACACTGGAGTACACTGCTTAACTCTGTGGTCACGGCTGAATTGATTGAGAGTCTTTAAATATTATTGAATTGGCACATATTTGAGAGACACTCAGCCCTACAAATTTCCAAACAGTCATACTAGCTCAGGCTCATAGATCATTAACTGCGATTTCTATTCAGTTCCATTCATAACTATAAATAGTCCAGCATAATTTTTCACCTACCGGCACAGAAACAAAAATGCACAACTGAAGATCTTTCCCATTCCCATAACAGCCTCTATACGTATGAAACGAATATGAGGTAGTTTACAACTTAGACCACTGTTGTTTCAGCGTCGATCTGGACAGCACGTGATATCATCTTCGTCTGATGTATATGTATGTTCTATTGCGTGTCAGACTATCCAGTGAACCTGTAGTGGAACAGATGTGTAGACTACAATAATTCTCGATACAAAAATAACGAGTGAAGTCAAGGACTGGACTCACCAAAGATTGACAATGTTCGTGAGGCGTCCAATGATGCTGGAATGTGTTCGGATTGTTCCAAGCGTAGCTGAAGATGCGAAGTAACCGAGATGAAAGTTAATCCAACAAATAGAATGTTTTAAACTGGATAGCAACCACCGGCGTTGTAGGGAGAACCAGTAAGCGCGTGTAGCAGAGTTTATTCGAAATTGTTGTGTTGTTGTTTTTTACTCAAGTCAAACAAAAATGTACAATGTGGTTTGATGCAGCAGTTACGCGATGTTAGCAAAATGAAGTAAAAATAATGAAAACTCTACAAACCCTCAAATCGCAACGACAGTTTTACAACAACATTAATTGGTTGTCAGATGACATCCTACTCTCCACCTGAACTTCATGTCATTAAGCTGTCGGAAGCCAGACAACAGGAACAATCTAGCTAACTGATACCAATGCTTTATCCATAACTGTAGCCCGCACCGTGGAGCTGGGTTGAATCTTCTTGGATATTAGCTTGAAATTATTACATACTCTTTCTTATGCACACTAATATCAAGAATCATATTTACTTCTTTTCAAATTGTATAAAAGCATGGGTTCCGCACTGGCAACGCAGTTGGGAGGTCATGCCCGACGTTACAAACGAACGCACGTATTACGAGCTTTCATGTACATGTTGGTTGAACTTAGCTTCTTGTGATAAACATTTACATTGGAAATCATTACTTGGCAGTTGTTTCACGACGTTAACAAGTTATTGTCAATCTTGTCTACCTTGCATATAGTACGTACAACTGAGTCGCTTGTAAATGTTTTCAATTCAAGCCGGACGGTAACGTTCTTTTTACATACGTAAAAATGTTTTGCCAATGAAAAAGTCGGCATACTGTGCCAATTGTTTGTCATTAGGTTCCAAACGTCTAATGTGTGCGCGGCCAATTTTTCGGAACCGTGTGTACACACGTCTGAAATGAAAATATCTTCATCAGAATCTCAAGTAGGCCCTGTGTTGCGTGAGCACTACTCAAGTGGTAACTTTGTTTCAGTTAAATTGGATTGAAAGTACTCTTTTATTTCTGTCGCGAAATTTCGCTTCCAAATATCTTTGTTACGCAACACACTTCCGTATCAATCATTGGTTGTCCCATTTTCTCTCCATACAAGGTATTGGTTGGTGCATGTTAGCGGTTTCGTTCATTGAGTGCATCTACTATAATGTGATGATGGCTTGGATCATGTACTACTTTTGTATGTCATTTCAATGGAACTTACCGTGGTCTCACTGCAACAATACGTGGAACACTCCAAACTGTTTTATCTATGAACAGCTACGAGTAAGTCACTACAACAATAACCAACTGTCGGTGGTAGCTAGTAATAATATTACTAACAGTAATAATGACAAACCTACATGCCTGACTACGTCGGTATCATCTACTTACAATGGGAAAGCCCATAACGAGATCCATCTCGTATGCCACCAATCTACTGTGACAAGTATCGTCCGTGTACCAAACCATCAAACAGAATTAGTCTGAACAAAATACCAACCAGAAGCTTTTCCGCTATAGGTAATACTGTTGGTAAGCAATCGATGTGAAGGGCGAAGAGAACGTGAGTTGTTGTTATCACTAGTGGTAAGAGACCACTAGGAAGCCGATTATCTCAACGTCTAATCGTAGCTATTGTCTCCCTAAATATGTGTTCATCTTTCTACTTGGAATGATGGTGTATACATTTACTTTACGCGAACGATATCGATGTAATTCAAACAGTCGTGTACTTGTTGATAGATCCGGGAATGAAAGCAATAAAATGTTTGCCTTAAAATCAACTTAATCCAAGATCAAAGCAAACGTCATATGTATAATGACTTTTTGTGCTTACTTTCAAACCAGATAGAAGTAGACAGAATAGGAGATCGGACCAGCTACTCTTCACATTACGAGACAATGCTCTTACCCGCTAGGCCACCCTTTCTGTGAACTCCGCTTGTGACGAGGAAGTTTGTATGTAATTGCGGAAAAGCCTGTTTTCACCTTGTCATATTCATAAAGTACTCTAGGGCTATTCATATATACTAGAGTATACCGCATTATGATTAACTGGCAGACTAATTACACTCGTGTAACTAGTCTTGTAGTTTGCTGTTGGTGTTCACAAACGCAGTCCGATCATAATGCGCATATACCATCCAAACCTTTGCAATATAAAACAACGTCATCCAGACGGTCAGTTATTATCCCAAGCTGCCGTCATTATGGCGATTGTGTTTATTAATCTCACCGTCAGTTTCTCTCCAGAACTAGCCCAACGTATATCTTCAAACGTAATTGCATAATGGAGTTGTCTGACGGGAAACGTCAATTGTTTTCAAGATGTAAATACTACTATTTGTATTATCGTTTGTTCTAATCTATGCAGCGTGTCCCACCCTCATGGTTCAATTCAACTACCAATGGGACTTTTATATGGAATGGAACTATTTATCGAAGCGCTGCTGAGGAATTCTGGCTGTAAGAAGCTCAGGTTTTGTCGTTTCTGTGTAAACTGTACATACGGCTTTTGTAAACATACAGTCCCAGTCAGCATAAGAAAAGTACTAGTGTTCTGACCTTATTTTATTTCATTGGAACCACATTCTCTAGGGAACTGCACCTGTGAATGAATGTGATAGTCGCAACCAAGAGGCTTATCCATTAAACTATATGGTCATGATCATCGAGGTCGTAAGGAGCAATGTACTTCACCTTACTGTTGTACATCCTTCTGTCGTGGACAGAAATCGATCAGACATTTTAGATTGCTCTACAGACTAACAAGCTTGCAGAATAGCCACAGAAGGAACTGAGAAGTGGATTTTGTGGGCAATTCGCTCTAGTCCGCAGTATGTGCCTGAAAGGCTCTTTCAAATTCATTTCAAGAATGTAGTAGACGTCTGCTTCTTTACTAAGCAACCGTAATCTGGATGTCTGATCGATTCAACTTCATGAAATAAGACAGTCAACAGCGAAGGGATGTGTAGAGTTTGAATAAACCCAAACCTGACTCGTCAACAGTTATATATATATATATATATATATATATATATATATATAATGCAGATCTACTGTACGAAAACGACGTTATACAAGTTACTGACCGATTCACTGACTTGGGAAGCTGGATCATCAGCGGAAAGTTGTACATACTGAAACGGAGGTCTATAGTTTTAAAACTAGGGCAAGATTTGTCAATCCTTGGCAACTCCAAAACAAAGGAGTATTTTTCGGCAGCTTAATAGACGCTGAAGTAAGACAACTTTGACAACCGTGTCACTGTGCTGCTGACTACAAGGATCACTTCGAACAGCACTGAGTTAGGCCTTTCTGAAGGCAAATAAAACGGTAATTTCAGAGAACTGGATTCTTCCCCGACACCTCTCTTATGAAGATTTGTAGTAGATGATCTTCTTCGGGTCAACCTGTGTAAGAATAGGTGGTGGGCGTTGTCGATGATTCCTACGTCTGGAAGGATGACTTGTCTCGGCGGCCGCGAAAAGTAAGATTGACGCTTCGGGAGTCTCGAACGTGTTAAGGAGTTGGTAAACGTTGTAGTCCTCTGGTCCTCTCGGATTTCTTTATTAACACAATGGAGTGGCCGGAGCTCATTGCGATGGCTGACCTAAGTGTCGCCTGCAACAGAAATCTCATAAAGCACCTTGCCACGGCGTCTCGTTATCACACAATCTGCCCACTGGTTGTGATCGGATCGATAATCGCGGGCGTAGACAGGCGATCGAACTGATAATGGAGCTTGTTCATCTGAAGATAATTGCTTCCGTTCAAATTGATTCGTCTGGATTATGGAGGTCAACGTGGTTCGCAGTTTACGATTCGTAAGGGGTTCATCAGGAGGTTGATTATCAGTCAGCAACTTGTTAGAAGTGGTCCGGTGGACAAATAAGAATTGCTGTAGGATTTCTTCAGAAGCTTTCTCCCGGCGCGATTTGAGAAGGGCACGTTTAAGTGTAGCGACGAAGCGTTCTGCCCGCCCTCTGGACTGCGGATGATATATAGGCGACCGAACGTGTTCAATGACGTCACGCCGGCAGAAGTCTCCGAACCGACTCGACATTGTAAGACACAGTGGCTTTCGGGGAGGCCATGCTGACTGAAAAGCCATCGAAGAGTACTAGAAGTAGCAGTCGCTGTTGGCAAAGTCAATCATACCATTTCAAGAATGAGGACGCCCTGTTCCCCAAAGCGTTTGAAGTCTGGATCCACTAGTGTCAAAGCTGCGTACGGTACCGGTCTTTTTGGACGAAAAACGGGGTGAACACCAGGAGATGGCTGCGAGATTGCTTGCTTGAGAACAGCATCTTAGACCTTCCTGAAACATTAGCGCGAACCATTGAACGATTTGAGTTGTCGCATTGCGTAGCGCGACGGAGGACCGCACCTGGTTGCATATTGCTGGGACTGGGAAATGGAGCAGGCCAAGCTGTTTCATCCAGTCGAGGACGAGCAAGTTGAGATTAGTGCGAGAAACGTAGCAGGAGCTGCTAACAGTCGTGCTTCGGAATAAGACACAACACTGCAATTGGCCAGTGAGTTACAAAAGGTTGCCACAGGCGCTGGTGGCGGATCGAGACGTCCGTCGAAGGGGGGGGGTTGGCCGACCGTTCTCCAAAGACTCCCTGAAATGACTGTAATATCCGGGTAGAAAATCGTAATATTTTTGCTAAGTTTTTCTAATCTGCGAAATATTTTTCACAACCAACCAGTGAATTGATGGTCCATTCACATTGTCGTAGTCAAGACATCCAGTAGTCTATAATGAACAACAAACGTGTCAACTCTAAGAAGTTGACACGTTCCTCGCTATTAGGCACTGCGCCAAATTGTAGTGCAGATGGACCAGTGGGCTTATTGTCACCTAGAACGTTCCGTATGGAAGAACACTTCTTTGCAGACAAAAACAACGCAAGCCAAACAACCATTACGTGAAAAGTGGTAGTTAGCATTGGTTCAGATTTCCTTATTTATGTTGCGCTGTCTGCTATGAAACAACCTTCGGACTACAGCTGGTTGTCCATATTTGGATAGGTTTTCAGACAGGCAAACGTGGGTAGTTGCAGATGTGCGAACATCACCCCGGCCGGATGGAGAGTGGAGGAGTAGATCTCACAATGCTTGAAAGGCTCCGATGTTTAAACGGAATCCTTATCGTGTATGACAAACGTCCACCAGCCGTAGACCTGATGCAGTGGAAACAACTGAAAGAGAGCTGTTGAGATCAGAGTAGGAGGTGATAGAAACTGACAGCAACCGCAAAGTATTTAACATTCAAAACCTACCGTCACCAGTGTTGAAAGGCATGGATTGCCAAGTTCTGTGTGATTCATTGATATAACTCAGGTGTTAACTTGGCGGTTAAGTTAGTTTGCTGCATTATCTCTATTGACACGAGCAACCGGAAGGCTAAAATAGAAGTCAAAGTGTATTCATGAATTCAGTGGATCCCTGATGGTAGATTTCCTGTTCCCACATTGCAGTTAAACTTCAGAAGCTGTTTTAACGTAGTCTGAATACTTGAAAGGGTCTTTTTCTGACAACCCAGTCTAGGGTAAGATAAACAGACAAACACGACAATTAGATCGTGTTGGTGATACAGTGGTCAGCACAGAAGCGTGACCGGATCGTAAATTCCGGTTGTGACAGGCATATATGTTGCTGGTGAACTTTAGCTAGGTAGGAGCGCATGTCTAGTGATGTGCTTCAAAAGGAGCCGATGGGAATGTCTATCTTAATTTAAAAGCTGCGGTCAAATCTGATTGTTAGTCAACTCGAAACAGCATTGGATGTCGGAGGAAATGTCGCAATTTTGTTCTCTTGGAAGATGTCAAAAAGATGTTGTGTATCAGTTATCTTACAAAAAATCTGAGTGGCAGATGTTGCGATCGGGAGGTACATTATAGCACTCATATGTTCGCAAAGAAAGAATTTCAGCAGATTCAAATCCGCGAACCTCAATGGCCCCCCGCTTGGTGGTCGCCTGATTAATCATATCGTAGCTAGTGGCCAACCCCGCCGATCTATCTAACTACTGCGGCATGTGCGTAATTTAAATTTTATGCTGAAACAAGCTACAATATGAACTTTTCATTAAGGTGAACAATACGTAAAAAATGTTTCTGATAATTCTTCTTCAGCTCGGTACAGCTATATAAGAAGATAATAGAGTTAGATCGAGATATCGAACAGACTTATTACAGAGAAACTAGGTCACTGGTCAGTCAATTGGCGATGACTTGATTGGTCGATTGCGTCACGTTTGTCCACTGGTTTGACCGCGCAGGCTGGCCATCGATCCGGTGGATTTGTGGCCATGGTAGGTGCTGCGCCTGAACAAACCGCTTTTGATGACATAATACCGGGTCAAGCAGCCTGATTCCAATCGCCTCGGCAGTACAGAGTGTTCTGATCCGGGTCGCTTTGATAGGTTGCCTGGCACGCCATAAACCACTTTGAAGGCTTGATCAGTGTTCACCCGGTGTCCGCTTTCAACCAGATGAGCGAGAATAGCACTGCTGACCGATCGTGATTCCCGGTGCTCCAGCCACCGACCGATCAAGTCATCGCCAAATGACTGACCAGTGACCTAGTTTCTTTGTAATATGTCTGATCGATATCTCAATCTAACTCTATTAACTCTTTCTATAATTGTACCGGCCTGAAGATGAATTATCGAAAACATATGTTCGCCTATATGTCTTTATTCTCCACAGATAAACATTTCACGATTGAGCGATTTATCATATCACATCATATTATAGTTTAGCTAGGACGTCCTGAGGTGGGCTTGAACGCGTGTCTTCAATCCATACCCAACGCAAACTTCATTGGTTGCACTCTACCGAAGTCAGAATCTTAAAAAAATTATACCATCCGAGTAAGCAAACCGCGATGTTTAAGTATGTTTTAGGGGTAAAACAGTTCTATCGTGGCCACCTTTCTCATCAACAGGTTCAACGTATTGAAGATCTCCGAAGGTATAGAACAAATCGGAGGGATCAACTGGAAGATGGTATTGTGTCTCATGGCTTCATGGATCATAACTTACATTTGTTCAATTCAAGGAGTTCGAAGTCTTGGAAAAGTAAGTCCTGCTAGCAGATATGCGAAATGTAGACAAACATTTACACTCTTTGTTTGAATGACACTCAAATAGGGACACTTTTCTTGCTCATTTTTGTCGGTTAACAATACAGAACTAGTATTGCTGTCCTTTAGCTTCACAAAATCACTTGAAACAAGCCGTTACATATCAGTCCGTTAACGTTCAGCTAACTTCCATGAGCATGTAGCACCAGTAGTACGGCGTCAGGTTTCTCACAAAACTATCGCAATTGTTCATACGTGCGCATAAAACACAGGTCTACGATCATCCCGCCTCTTACTGATACCTGTCTTTTTATTACTCTGACAAGAATCATTTCTCACAACCAGCTTACTGTTGTGTCAACAACATTTCAGTTTTCTCTCGGACAGCATAACCAAGTAGGCCCATTTCCGACGTTGTGTTGCAATAACCCAGAGCGAATTGGTCTACAGCAGCTTCTAACGTATGAATACGTGAGTGAATATTCAGTAACATAGAGAGACGACCAACCACCGTAGGCATTCGACAGAATGATACATGCCTGGTGGTGACAACTAGGGCAAAATTGTGTGACTGTATATGAAAAAGGTGTGTATGACAAGAGACTACCACCTTCCACTCTACTGGCCTGAAATTACTATACAGATTTTGCCTTATCTCAAACAGGTTGTACTGAAAGCTGTGGGTTGACTTTAGCCTGGATAACCCTTGCAGAAAATGTCTAATATAACGAAATGGAAGAATGCCGCCATAATTATACCGTCATTCTAGGTACCCTACATATACAAGGGATTACTGAAACGTACTTCGGCCATTTCGCTTTACAGCCCCTCCGGTGATTAATTGCGTCACGGTAGGACCCAAGCTCATCCAAGTTCATTCTTAGGTAGTGACCAATTCATCCATCGCGCCAAACACATGACATCCTCGTCTACCGGGCCGTATTGCAAGCCCGCCATTCCGTAACGTTAATCCTTCATAGAAGGTGTTTTCCTGTAGGAATAACATAGTCCGTATTAATGAGTAGAAATGTAGTCTTCAGAATGTCAGACACACACTTCGTCCTTCATCAACAATCCGGCTGATCTGTTCACACTAACTCTGTTCAAACCCCTGAAACAAACGAAGAGCCATTAAAGCATTTACCTAGCAAACACTTTAGCTCATAACAAGAAACTCCTTCCTCTCACTAACTTAACGCTATTGTGTTATTTTTATGTTTTGATTTCAAGGAGTTGTTTTTTATTCGTTGTACACTTCTTGATTCAAATTAAGCTCTGAAATACTTCCGGTTACATTATGAACCAATCGTAATGTTATTCGTCAACTTAGCTTTTGTAAGACCGTTTTCCTGTCTCCCGATGTCGTTTAGTCTTTTCATGTAGTGTGTGAGAGCATCTTCAGAGTTCTTGTGTCATTTAGCACTCCCCTACCTTCTAATATGTATCCGTTGCAGCGTTATACCTCTTATTCGTCATAAGATGAGGTGGACAGAGTAAATTTCAAATTAAATGCTAGTCAGAACAGATAGAGAAAATTTATGAGATTTGAGCTAGATGGAGGAAAAGTCAAAGAAAGGGAGCAGGGCAGGCAGCAGATTCGCAACACAATTTCTGAGTTGTCATGTTGGATGGCTTCTTAAGCTAAACGTGCTCGTGGTTCATCGAATCCCCTATGGGAAGAAAAAACACTATTTTTGTCAGTTCCAACTGCATAGGTTTTTTGCCGCGAGCCTCATTTGCCTCTTAACTACCAGAGTGGCACCTCCAGGCTAATTCATCAGTTGTAAACAAAGCACGATTTGGTAAGCAGTGAGTTGGTGTTTGTAAGATATGTCCAAGTGAACAAAATCTGTGAGACGCTGAGTTGTGACTGAATTCCTTTGTCCCGAAGATACGCCACTTATCTTTCTAAGACACCGATGATCCAAAGCAGACACCTTGCAAACAATCTCCGTATGAATGAGCAGTGTTCAGTAGCTCTTATGATAACAGTGCGCTTGTAGATGCCTTAGGCACACCCACTACCGAGAAAGACTGAAAATATGCCAGCGTCACAGCCGGCACAATCTGACAAAGACTATCACTGCTTCGGCCTTGTGACTGCATGAATCAACCATCTGCCTCAATGAGCCTGTCAGTGTAGGTAACCTTTGTAACCAGCTCCAACCGCTCGCCAGCAAAATAATAGCAAGCGTAAAGTCCCGCTTGTCTTTTAACAACACTTTATAATTGGATAGTGTATGTGTCAAAGCAAACTTACGAGCTGATGCAGCTATGTGACGATCTCAGTTCTTTAAAAACCCTTTAGACTTAGATTATTGTTGTCTATATACTGCAAGTCTAAACGTCTAGTACTGGGAACCTTCAGACACCATTAGATTCACAGTTTGAAGGAGCTCATTCTGGCATCTCGTGCAATGGAAGTCGGAATAAGAAGAAAGACACTAAACAAAACTGTCAAACCACATCTGAAATACTGTATCACCTACTAACCTACCAATAGGCTGGGTTGCAAAGTGAGTTCCAGATAGTTACGTATCTTTTGAGTACAAATTTCTTCCAGAATAGCTGTCATCCAAATCACAGACCTCCTTAGTGTCTGAAAATCCTACTAACGGCTTTCTATATGAATGGTGACGTTCAGCCTCGTGTGGTGCAGAGCAGAGATGTAATATTTGAGGTCACCGTTAGAACAAAATTCAGCTGGCTTATCAGGATTACTTTTTCCGAGCATTGCTCTTAATACACGAGGTACGATAACTTCAAATAATGCTGCTAGATTACGAATCAAGTTAATCAATTGATTGCTTGTAAACAAAACGCTTCAGTCCTATTTGAAAATGTAGATGATATTAGTCAAACTCCAGATATATAGAAATACTTCACCCACCAATAGTTTCCGACGTAGTTGCATCAGCGGTCAATGTAATGTACAGCAAGAACTTTACCGGAACAATGTGTCTTATGAAATATAAAGAATTTGCTTACAAATAAAGTCCTTATTTCCGTAAACAGCAGAAAAACAGAGCAGAGAACAAATCTTGTTTTCTGCATAACCAAGCAAATTACAACACGATAATTAATAAAGATACATAGAAATCAGCCAAAAATGGTGAATGAGAATCTGACTATTGATGCGACCGTTAGCAATTGAGTGTGCGTAACTAACGTCATGCGGATGCTTATCAAGCTCACAAACAGTCAAACTCACAATTTGAAACGGTGATCGCATAAGTAGTAGAAACCCCGCAGTCTCAACTCTCCATTCATTGATTTTGTTACTTATTATTACTATTGTTTTCATAATTACCGTGTGAAGATTAACCTGATGCTCAAACAGAAAAATTATCAAAGCAAAGGGTACAGGAACTGCTGCAAGTCAAAATAAACGGCGCAAGGGTCTAGTTGGCTTGCAGTCAAAATCTTGAAACCCAGCGTTCCTAAAATCATTGCATTTGCAGATATGCTAGTCAATGAAATAATACATTAACTAGCTCAAATTTCTCTAGTTTCTGCTCAGATGAGATGGAAACGGTTCCCAGAGTCAGCACTGGTCGTAGCCTGTTTAATCTCAATAGCGTTTTATCCACTGGGTTTTGTGATCCTTCCAATCGATTTGTGTTTGTCGACGGAGGGACTTCCGACCGGAACGGAAAACAAACTCAACACACCTTAGTGATTGTTCAGAATCCAGACTGGTGACCCAGATTGATTTGCAGTCTTGGAAGCAACCAGGTCGTCAGTACCTGACAGCCCTGTGTCCCGTCTGCATTCCTGATGGACTTGGCCATGAATGAGTATGGAGAATTATCACCTGACATTCATCGTTGTCTGTTTAAAGATAACCATATGAGTGCTGGTCATCTAAGTCCAGTATACCAACACTAAATCCATATGCCTGAACGTTGGACTCTCCTGTCCATCCTAAAATATCCAAGCGTAACACAATGTGTAGCACGTGAGCCAGTGCCAAAATGCATCTGATGGTGTTTTTACCAGTGTGTGGAAGCACACGTAAAAAGAAAACGAATGGAAGCTACTACTGACATGCTTCTCTTGCATTAGCTTCAAGTCACACAACTCAAAAATTACTGCTGACAGCATCCCATCAGCCTACGCTTTCTCGGCTTATGGGCTTTAGGTAATTCCTAATCCAGTTTGGCCAGTAGTGTGAGCAGCAGTACCTCCAGAATAACGCATACCGTGCACGTAATGCCAGCTGTCTATAGATATCGAAGGTGTAGTGCAATAGTGAAAGCCTGAATCTAATTTCATTATGATAACTGTTGTTCATAACGAGGACTTTCAACGCACGAACACAATTGTCTGCTGACCTATCAACACATGATTTTGCATTAAAAATGGCAAGTTTAAGTGGTACCCATAAGGTGAACTGAGGGCTATGTTAATCAGGCAAATAAAAAGCTTTGGTGATCGGTGACTGTGGTTTCTGCCATGAACAATAGATGGGTCAAACCTCTGGTATGTTGACGTAAGTAAGGTTAGGGGTTGTAATAACCTAATCTAACAAGCTGAAACATAACAAAAAACGGGAGGGCGTATATTGATTTGTGCCAATAACTGAGAAACCCGAACTAGTGTTTCATGTGACCAACTTGACTATCAGCTAGTCATCAACCTATTGATTCAGTATGACCACAGTGGCAGCGGCTTGTGAGAGAGACGTACAAACATGGACAGATGATTGGACAGCAGTATATCGGCGATCTGTGGCAGCTTTAACCCGGTCGCACTTCTCCTTTTAGCAAAACCAAGTTGATCAGATATCATAGCAATATTCTGTGTGACTTACCCTTAAACGATCGATCGGATAGCGAGCACGATTAAGTCCGAAGGGTTCGCGGCTATATGAGGCGGTCGGATGTTGATGAGTGTACGGGCGTTACTAGGAAGATATCAAGCATTATGTCAGCAGACAGCATATTGGCTGGTCGTTCGTAGTCGTGATACTCAGAAGAGATTGTCTCAAGTGATTGACGCGACGTGTTTAAATGAAGCTTTTAAAGATAACCTCACAAACAACAGTTCTCTTATTATTGAAAACGATGCCTGATAGCCAATCTTCTCGAAGGTAACGCACATTTTGCAAATAGATTGAGTTTTCAGAGCCGAAATTCCCAGGTCACGTGTCTGAAGCCCGTTGAACTGTGACTCTGATAACTGTCTGCTGAAATGATCTTTGGCCGCAATGTATCAAATGGAATCTTCATTCCAAAAATGCGCAACCTTCTTTCCCCGTATGACCATGATTCTTTTCTGTTGAATTGTGTGTATGAAGCTTGGAAAGCTGTTTTATATGAAACATTGGGAAAATTGTGAAGGTCAACTTCTCCAGTGTTCTACCCTAACACAGCTGTTACCACAGTGATTTATAATTTCAGTTCATCGTGGGTTAACAACAAACTGATGGTCAAAATTTGTTCGATGGCTACGAATGAAAAGTGCATGCCCCTGATCATAGCCATAGAGAGTCCTACGTAGGTAAATGGTTTGACGGAGCACACACACTAGGCATACAAAGCACAGTATTGTTGTATCCGTTCGCTAGACCTAACTATAGTGTCTGGACACTCAAAATCCCATTCTGGTTGGACAGTTCGCGAGGTCTGCGAAATTTCGTTGATTTCGAGGAAATAACAAAGTCTGACCTAGAGGACTGTAAGTTTCTACACAACAATATGGGCTTTCCTATCTCCCCCAATCTTAACAAAATTTTTTTCTTCTTTCGGAAATATTTGCATCAAATAATGCTGAAATTCTTTGACTGGTCATTTTCCTCATTCTCAATTGACCAATTTCTGACATGTCTATTTTGTTACCTCATTCACATAATTGGTGTACTGTGCAATTATTAATTATGTGTATGATGTGCATTTATGTGTATCGTGTTAAAATATGTACACTGATCACGCTCATCTGAGCGCATCCCTCACAGATGCGTTGTGAAGTGTACCATTATTATTATTATTATTATTATTATTATTATTATTATTACTATTATTATTATTATGCATACCTGGTTCCCGATGCACCCATCGTTCATATGACCGGCTGGTGTTGGGCCAGCACTGAGACTGCCAGGTTTCCTCCTTACTGTACAGATTTTGTGTAAATTTCGTGTGCGACACAGTTTCTACGAATACTAAGTAAACAAAATTCCTCTTACACCTTTCTGAAACAGCATTCGATGAAAGAACTTAGTATCTGCTAGATGACTCACACTTAGCGGAAGTATGACATAATTCTCATCTGAAACTTGCTAACCATCTAAATATGCACTGGCTGAATATGCACTCTTCAGTCCTGATCGATTACTTGACCTTTGCTGATTACTAGTCATTTCTCGATTACTGGATTCCCAAGTAACTTGCCGTGTCTGTCACCGCTGTGTCCAACTGGACACTGCATTCTTAGTGCCCTACATGGTTGAATTTTAAAAAAATTACATGAATTTGCGCTAACGATTTTCCTCAACGTTATATCAAGGCACCACACGCGAAGTTGCCAACCAGGAGAAAACTCCGACACCAACAATCTTTACATCCTGAGCTGCAAATGTAAATAGTGATTTTCAACAGTCGTCATTTTCATTGTAGGAATGGTCACGTGATCAGCGGATGATTCATTCCTGAAGCTCTACCGCCTAACTTCCTGTAGCGAAATCACTGATCATCAGTTCACCCTTTGCATTTTGCTCGATTGTCAAAAGCTGTTATTTGACGATCAGCTAGATGAGCACCGGGTTCAGCGAAACAGTAATTGGTTGAATGAAGGATACTCAAAGAAATTCTCGCAGTCGCCTGGTGAAAAGTAGTCAGCAATAGTAGCAACAGCAAATGACTTCACTGGCTATATTCAAAAGGGCAAATTATTTTCTCAACTCCCGGAGATCAGACATTTGATTAAAGCTCATATTACGGGTTAGAACCGTGCTTTTTTCTTGTCGGATCCGATCCTCCTAGCCGGTGTCTGTGTCGCATAAATTTTTTGTCAATTGGCTCCTGATACGCACTGCTAGGGTGAATCTGACTGTCGTTAACTTGACACTAAACAGAATTTTGGAACATTTCCCTTCACAAGTTTGAACAAAACAGTTAGAACACGAAAACTGGTAGATGCAAACATTTCGTATTGACTCATCAGTACCAAGTTTACAATAAAATGATCGATTTTTTATGGCAACCAATTCAGGGGATTGACAATCAATAAGCGGGTTGTGATAGGTCACTAGGTCCAGGGAAGGGTCCAGTTCACAAGCAGTGTTTTCTGAACACAGAGAGCTGGCTTGAGGCGATTGTTTACTAAGGCTTCAGCAGACCTTAGGAATCTTGAATTGGAGTGACGCAACAGGATTCTGAATGCACAGGCTGGATCGATAGCATGACCAGTGACCACTGAAACAAACGGTTCAAGCATATTCCATCAAAGATTCTCTGGAATTGATCGCTGACTTGGACAAACTTAACCTTGCTAATGAACTGATGTGTTCTGTAGCCGTTCAGTCGCTGTTCACCAACGTCCCTCTGCATGAAACGATCGACTATATTTGTGAGCTCGTCGAATCGAACCACGTTACGTTGCCATTGCCAACCGATATACTGAAAGAAAGTTTGCTGCTCTGCACTGAGAATGTCAGTTTCCGTCTTCTGGAACAGTCCTACGGTCAAATAGATGGAGTAACCGTAGGAAGCCCGCTGAGTCCCATTTTAGCAGACTTCTTCATGTTAAGAACTGAGCAAGAGCTACCTACCGAGATAGCAGGCTTGTCATACTACAAGCGTTACGTCGACGACACATTGATATTCAGTCAGTCCAAACAGCCAAGAGATAATCTGGTGCAACGCCCAAATATTTGTCACTCTGACCTGAAGTTTACGTGTGAATTTGAGGGCAATAACTTTCTGTCATTTCTAAACATACTCCTACGTCGCCGAGAAGATGGCTGGATAAGAAGAGCTCTCTATAGGAAACCCATATGGACCGGTCAATACCTAAACTTCAACAGTTTCACATCGATCCAAAATAAACGTGCATTAATAAATACGGTGTTCACACTTGCAAGACGAATCTGTACTCATGATAGTCTTGCGGAGGAACTAGACTTGATCAATTCTGTCTTACAATCTAATGGTTATCCTAAAACGTTCATAGAAAGGCACAGCAGACAAAAAACGCCGTTCAAAAAAAGATCACTGTAGAGAAAAGGGGGATTTATATAGAGCCACCCTTCAAAGGTGATCATGCTCTGCGGCAAACAACACAACGACTAAGAAGTTCACTTAAATGAACATTTAATGCGGCTGAACTCCGTGCACTCTCTCGGATCCAGAAGTTACCAGTGTCTTCAATCAGTGGAGACCAGCCTATCGGTGCTACATCACATTGTGTTTATCAGTTTACACGTAATTGCGGTGAAAGTTACGTAGGCAGAACCGAAAGATGGCATGGTCTCCAGAGTGAAGGAACACTGACCCAAATGGATACAAAAGTCCGTGTTACCGGAGAACGGCAACGTTGCTGTAACACGTAAACAGCTAGTCGCTAGACACGTCATGACCAGTGGTCATGCTATTCATCCAGCCTGTGCATTCAGAGTCCTGTTGTGTCAATCAAATTCAAGATTCCAGAGGTTTGTTGAATCTGTAGCAATCAATCGCCTCAAGCCAGCTCTCTGTATTCAAAAAAACTATTTGCGAACTTGGCCCTTCCCTGAACCCAGTGATCAGTCTTAATCGGTTTATTGATTATCAACTAAACAGAATGTTTTTAAAAGATGAATTGACAATGGGCTTTTGTCGCAGGATCCATATCCGCAACTCACATGTACTATAGACCACCCGACTTATTGCCATCGTGACAAAGCTTCCTGACAAAATATCCCTCCGAAAATTCTCACTGTTCCGAAGGAGTGAAATTCAGAGCTCATATGTTTCCGGAGTTGGCGCTTTTAGTGTGATTGGGCGTCGCAAGTTAACACCATCGGCTAAATGACTCAGACCCGTCGTACCGAATAAAATTTGTGACTGGATAGCACTATGATTAATCATCACTCAAGCACAGCCGCGTTTGTTCCTTGGTTAATCGCCAGAGGATCGTCGTCATCTTTTTCAGAAATCCGGATATTTAATATCTTCAACTTAAAAGTTTACCGTTGACTTCTGTCGGATGAAAGCTTCAACAAACGATTCAGATTAGATCGGGTGGCTTTTTGTTCGTTCTGGGTGTCTTAGTGTGTTATGCATAAACCCTATCCTACCATAGGCTATGCTCCCAACAGAAGATTCTTTTTGATCCGTCTAGGAAGACAAGCTGCGCGATTTGGTCTCAGACTGGGTTTTGGACGTCTTTTCGTTAGCACTTAAATGAATGTGGCTTCATGCAATTCGGACCAATCTTTTTATTCACAACATTCGGAATAATTTTCACTATACTGCGGTAACGCTTAGCACATAAAGAATCTGCAGAAAGTGCTAATAATGTGACTGATGTCGAGTTGGTTGTTTGTGGAATAGAATAATGCGCACTGCAAAATATACCCACCTCTCTTGAGTAACCACGGTGATAATGACGTAACTTAGAAATCAAAATAACACGTATACTATCGCCTGGACTCATACTCGGTTAACGGCAAGTCATACTTGAAAGATGGGCAAACCGTTCGTCATCACTCAGGGAGTTGTACAGATAAATCTTGTTAGCCGGTTAGGATACATAATTATAGTCATCTGCTTCCTGGCTATAATAACGTAGCTTTTAACAGGAGATTAAGAGGCCGTAACTCACACGATGAAAAGATTTCAAACGTAGTGGGTCGCAGATCGATAACAGACATTAGTATGAACAATTAGACTAACCCACATAAATATTCCGGTGAAATGACCGGGTTTCTTTAATTCAACCTTAAGAGCTTAATCCACTTCGACCCAAGAGCAACATTCAATACGGGTGTCACTACCAACAAAAGGGGCGATTATGGATGAATGAGTAACGCTCACACATGTCCACTCTGAAACCGGACAGATTAAGCGTTCATGAGAAAGCGATCACGTTTTACTCAGTTAAATAATACCTCCGTTTTGCAAACAAAAGACGTGAATTGCTGGATTGACGGAACAACGATCAGAGGTAGTGAAAACCAGTAAACTTACATGTCTTTTAGCTCATAGACAACCGTCTAAAGAGCTATACCGGCAAGAGAAGGACTGATTGTCGATTGAACATAACTCATAACTGACTGTAGCTCTAAGAATCTCACGGATATTTCAGACCGATTCATATGAAAGTACCACTCTACTCGAGTATTGTTCCTGTTAAGATTCGTCAGTAGTGCCTATCCATCTCACTATTTATCATCGGTCAGAAGTGCCGGTCTACAAGCTTGCTGGTTTCTATGATTTTAAATTGAAGCGAAGTCCTAGTTGTAGAGTCGTCTGCTGGGATTAACAGGATAGCTGTTGTCTCCTCTTAAAGCCCCCGGGCAATCTGAGCGTTGTTCACCAACAAGCGTGACTAGGCCATTGCATACGATAATTCGATCGCGCCTAATATGAGAGCAATGACGTAGCGGTCAGCTAGGGTGCCACATGAATGCGTGTCTGGATTTCAAATTTCGGTCGTAGGAAGGATATGTATTACCGACGAACCCAAACAATTGCGGAACTCGATAACTAATTTATTCAATCTAGCTGATAATAGTAATTAACCGCCTTGTCTTTTATTAGCTAAGTGATTTACATAGTAGTCTTCAGGAAATACGAATCCTGTTCATTCACTTGTTAACCTAGTAACCAATTAATCAGTGTGCATAAGGTTGGAACAGCTGTGGGATCCGTGCAATAAATAGTTTTACTTAGAGTGTCAGGAGGAATGTGATGCTGGATTTGTAGGACATGAAAGGATACGAGACCATAAAGACTTAGTCATAATTCTTCAGGTGGCAACTCAAACGAATTGTCCCGCTGAGTAGGTGTCTCTAGGAATGATCGCTATGCTTAAGTGAAACCCATATCACTTTCACGCGACAGTACTCAACCGTGATACTGTGCAGTGATAATTTACATCATCCGGGCTGTTAGAACTCGCAATGATAGGAATACCGCATGCAAACATCTATATTTAAAAAATTATGCAAGTTTGCCTGAGTGATGATCCCAGTAGATTCAGCCTCCGATATAGTTAGTCTTGCTTTTACATCAGTGCCGTAGTAAACAATTGATATTTTAGGACATGTATAGCATATATACCCTCCGAAGAACATCATAATTTACAAGTAGCCAAACCAGTATGACGTTCTGGTCATTTCCAGGTCAGGATCGTAGTTAGAATGGCACCATGATTTATCATGAATAACCAGTTCAGTTAGCGAAATTACCGGTTGTAAAAGCATTTGACAAAGTGCAGTCAACTATCTTTGACTGATATTATCAGAGGCAGTTCTATATTGCAAACACTGCTTTGAAGTTGTTAAAACATTCCTTTAGGTTCAAAGGTAAAACTGCCATCCGGATAGTCAGATACTTGCAGTGTGACATTTCTGATCTGTTTATACTATTCCAGAAATATTCTCAATATTGTTTGACGAATCCAAACATTTTGTGCTAGTGTGGATGTTTTATCTTCCCGGCAGAAAACTGCTTTCATCTACACAGTGGATCTAGACTTCAGGCAAACCACACGTTCTACTTATTGACCATAACGTCTCTATCATTAGAGATAATTAGAAAAAGAAATATTTCTTTATACCATAGACAGATGTTTTCCTCATAGCTTGTGGTTGTTTGTTGAATGGTACAAAATACCAACAGTTAGTAATTATCTTCTCAAAGTTTATCATACTCATGAATTCTTTCTCGATGAGAAAGGCTAGTTTCGTTCCACGATGTGTTTCCACCACAAATCTAAATCCATCTCATTTTATCTCTTCTCCTCTAGGCCGCTTATGTGACTGCTATCATGCCCGGATTGCTTTTAACGATTATTTTGATCCGAGGGGTAACGCTACCAGGTGCATGGATGGGAATCAAATTTTTTCTCGTGCCTGCCTGGTCCAAGCTTGCCAGTTTGCAAGTAAGCAACCATTTTGCCTAGTTTTGACATACTATTACAAAGACTGCATGCTAAAATGAGAAAGCAGTGTTATTCACCTATGAACCACCAACCACATTATCTGTTGAGACAATATAACCACGACTTTATCGTAAGTTGTGTATGCACAAAGAATCCCACAATGTTATTCCTTTTGAAGGGGGTGTTTAAGCATGCTTCTAATTAAATCAGTGTACTCCATTTCAGGTTTCTTGCTGATTTTTGATGTCATACACTAATACATTCCAACTTTCCGCTCATGTCTAAAGCAACGCACTATCCTGGCCATAGGTTACGGGCCACGCAGTCCAAACGTTAATGCTCGTTATAAAATAAGAGTTCAGTGAATATTAGGCATATAAAACAGCATTTCTCTATACCGATAGATTGAAAATCTGTACATAAATAAAAGGCACGTTATAGTTAGCGCAAATGAAGTCTATGATCTTCTGAAACGAAACACCGTAGATTGTTTCAAGTATACATTAGCAATACCGTTTGATAGCTGAGTTGCTGGGGAATGTAACAGTTTAGCAAAATAGTCGACTAGTTTTCTTAATAACTTAAAAATAAATAACGACACTGCACAATTCACTTGTCTGATGGTGCTCAACAGTGTTTCGTTTGAAATAAAGAAAAAGCAGGAAGGCGGAAATGGTTAACTCCTCCGTTGTTCATAATAACAGGCTTCTTATGTTTATCTGCTTACAGGCTCCTCATCAAATGAGAAACCTGCATTTATCAAACAGGCTCTTCCTAAACGTTCATTAATTGAAAATGTTTAACACACTTCCATACAACGCTCGTGAGGCAAACAAGGACAGTCAAAACATAGACTAAAAACTTATGATGGAATCACCAGACTGACGGCGGTTGGCGCGAAGTTTTCGATGAGTTACGATCCACCTCGACTGTACGTAGAAATAAAGTGATCAGGGTACTTACTCATGCACCAATCCAACATGTTTACCTCAAATATGATTGGAGTTTGCTGGCCTTATCTCTATATGTTGTATCATAATTCTGCCGTATTTTACATTCAACATCTCCAATAAACAAGGTAATTTGTCGACTTCAATACACTACTCAATACACCTGCCTAGCGAGATCCAATGGAACTAGCTCCAGCTGTGAGATACGCGTTTGCAAATAGTTGTGCATTTTTCCGATCTCCTCTGCACCATATTCGTAACATACGTAAACAAAGGTAGTCGGATGGTAAGTGTCCATCCAAACAGACGTGGAGGGCAGAGCGTCAGCTAAAAGAAACAGTGGACGTGGTCGCCATTGTCGGGGTTATACAACGAGTCCTATTCGTTTGAATCGCGGGTCATCGAATTGCGATTGACAAAAGAGAGGTTTATTGTTAATCTGCCATCACCTTGGAGATTGTCTGTTAAAATATTCAGCTCCGTGGACTATCAGTCAGAGTGAAATAAGTGTTGACACAATGTGAAAAAAGCCTATAATTCTCCGCCCTGAACTACAAACCCGGTTCAGGTTGCATGGTAATTTTTCGATGTACAAAGAAGAGCCGAGAGCAGGGGATTTGAAAAAATAATGAATCTCCCCGAAAAAGAAAGCAAGAGCCAAAAACCTTACCGATTCAAGTTCGATATTGCCTTCGATACTGCCACATCCACGAAACGCTCCAACCAGCGGCGTGGATAGGCACAAACTCTCCACTCACGCAGATCAAATCAATCAAATATGTGTCACAGCTGCCGCATCTTGTGATGGTTTGTAATGCAATAATACATATATATACACATCAACTTCCTCCGGAGTAGTGGCCAACGATTCAGTAGCCCGTGGCCAAACCTACGCCCAGTATACTTGTGATTTCGACGTAATTGAACTGTCTGAACCAACACCAATTAGTGCACCAGCCCGAGCTAAATGCCAGCCTTTGTGCAGTAGAAACAAAAGACAGGGATCTGTTTATTTTCAAGCACAGATGCCTTTAAAAATAACGATGTTGATATAACGCGCCTTTCCTTGTCAAACGTTCTAATACGGTTTGACTGCTTGACGTGGGTTCCTGCTATGCGGCTTCACCCAGTCTACTTGCGCAGAGACAAGAAGAACACGATTGCGGACAAACACGCTGTATTGCCAAATACCAGTTCGACAAACGAATAAAATGCCTGTAAATATATATCATGAACTAGTGGCCAAATATGGCCATTTACTTGTTGATTCACTGTCTGCTTGTTTAGGCCACTTCGCTGCCAAGTGGCCAAGTAAGGCCAATTCCATAGGCGTTAGTTATCGGGCTGGCGTGACACCCACGCTCACTTGCACTTGTCCTCCTGGCAAAACACTCATGCTCACTTGCACGTACCGTCCTGGCGCGATACCCACGTTCACCTCCACGTCTCCTGCTAGTTGGTCCGACGTGCCCCTCAGTGTTTTTTCTGATTTCGCCAGCCGTCACCGAGGCCCTGATTACATTGTTTTGATGAATTTGCCTCCTAACAGATGTCAACCGGTTTAGCAAGGATTGCGTGTTCTCAACAAAAAAAACTAAAGAAAGCGATTTCGTCCCGTTATTCAATATTACTCACTCTACTGTTTGGGAGAAACTTCATTCTGAGCTCCTAGGAATCTTCGAGCATTTCTTCCATAATATCTATCAGCGCGTAGTCGTAAACTAAGTAGCGATTGTACTCTTCGACGGAACACTACTTGAATTGGTGACCCGAGAGCAGTTTGGATATGACAGAAAAAAGGCTAACGCCCCTGATATCCTCGCTCTGTTTTAAAATAGGAGTGACTGTTAATAAACATTTTTTTGGAATCTAGACGCAGTTGCCCAAATGCTGTTACAACAGCCACATAGTTGAGCAAAATCACATGACCAATGATGAAAATTCCTGGCCCCGTTGATTGACCTGAGGTTATGTCTGGTCGAGGCGATATACAGATCCAACTACCATAACATTTTCTACGAAACATCTTAAAATTAACGAAACTATATTCGACAACTTGAACATAGTGTGCATACCAAAGTATTTCACAACGGAAGTTCTCTAGAGCTCTCTTTGTACGCCTGTTTGCCTCCCGAAGAGGCCACTTGTGCAATACTCACATGTTTGGTTCCCCTGGTTTTCGATGCTTTTGATACTAACAAACTGGTTGGTATACTTGAAATGCGAAATCAACGTGTTATTTTCTAAACAGTCTACAGTTTTAATAATGAATGTCTGACTTTGATTTTCAGACAATGCCGCCTGTGGGCGTTTCCCGACGGCGATGTGGATGATCTTGCCATTCTGAACTAAACAAGTTGCAATTTCACAAATTATCCAGTGACATAATCAAGGTTTTCATAAATTCGTACTTGTTCCAACTGCATCTGACTTCCGTCGTCATTGTGATTTGAAACAGGCGCTTTTCTAATGTGTGGTGTGAGTAGCACAACCAGCACTAAATGTGTTAATTATCGCTTTAATTATCAGTTGTAAAATTGCAGCTTCCCCAATGCAAGCAGATGGGCTGTGATGTTGTTCACACAGTAAGCACTTTTGATGTGTGTCGATACCATACAGATAATTGCAGTTGAATGCAGGTGACCGATTTGCATCTTGGTTGTCCAGTTGTTCACCAGTCACCCGAACCAACCCCTCTTGTCAATTGGCAAGGTAAACATTTTTATAGAGATCATCTCAACCCCGAAGCAATAGAGTGTGTTGGCTAATGCACTAAAATTTCAACTAACTCTGCAGATAAACTGCTGCTTCTGTTCTTCGTTATGACCATGATACTTTCTTCATTACAGATTTGGTCGCAGGCCGCCTTACAAATATTTTTTTCTCTCGGTCCATCGTGGGGTGGTTTAATCGCCGTGGCTTCTTACAACAGATACGATCATCCGATAATGCGGTAAGCAACGAGATAAATATTTCCTTAGTGCCGGAACGACACATATGTTGTAACTCACTGTATAATTGTACTTAACCATTCCACAGGACATGTCAGCGAAACCAATCAGGTCCGGCGAGAAGATAGGACGAAGAACGTTAGCGAAGGTCAGACATCTGCGAGAACCGCATCTACGGTTGGTCATTCCATCCAGCTGAGTTGAATTCAAAAACTGGTATGGTCAGATGTATTAAGAT
>LUCH01003592.1:0-36042 GCA_013368495.1 Paragonimus heterotremus | reverse complement strand
TGGGACAGTATTAGTTGCGATTACCGTTCAAACTGATCGTCGACAAAACTAGACATGTGTGTCCAAAGAGTGAACAGTGATCCACCTGAGTGAACAAAAGCCTCTAGTAGGATAAGTTTTACAACAATTGCTGGGTGAACAAGATGTGCTAGGTCGTCTTGAGTTGTGTGTCGAGTGAGAACTGTTGAACTCGGTTGGTCTCACAAAGTTTTCTTAAACAATCCCTGGATGAACCAATTTAATTTACCCGGTCCGGCCAGATGTCAACATGGATGAGAGTGCCGATACACGATACATAGGCGGACGCTGTATGCATGTTGGTGAAGTACGTGAGCGCTTAAACTCACGTTGGTGTCATAACTCGTTACGAGCATGCCAGCATTCAAAATATCCAACTGAATCGAATGGTCACATGTGTATTGCTACAAACTAGATATAGAGTATCCAGTGTACCATTTAATGGGAAATTCACATCTCAGGTGACCACATATAATGGTTGATAACTGAATTTAGGTGATCACTCAACAGGTTAAATGAATACAAAAAATGTCCACTAATTGTCCAGGTTTAGCATCCGCTTATCATCGGTGTTCACTCGTTTAGCGCCAGTGTCCCAAACCTGTCATCCAAACTCAATATTGGTCACCGTTTTCCATTTTCGATTAATCATAACCACATACTTGGGCACCATGTGTTAGTCATTCCTAGTCAATGCACGTACGGGACGTTGATGCCATTTGCACTGGAGAGACCAGTCAAAAACAGTTACCGGACATTAGGGCCTCATTGTGAAATAGGTCTTATACTGAACCAGAAGATATTCTCGGACAGTACCGGCATTGCCTAGTGAACCGATGAACTTAAAACGGTTTAACAATAACCAAACTTTAGCTGATTTAAGTACAATTAATACATCCGGTTTAATCATGAGAAACAGCGTATAACAAACAAGCCTGTTTTTGCACTTCAACATCATGTTAAATCTATGGGTTCACTTGGGTTGGTAAATAGTACACAAATGAAATAAAGAACAATAAACATTAATGTCAGCGTGCCCCGATTCATAAAGTCTAGTTGCACAACATCTATCAGGTGGATTGCAAAGGAGTAATGTAATCAGCATGTACACGTGGTAGCCTTATCTTGGGTAAGATTGCATGGCCATGGGACGTTCATTGTCTTGACTAGACGAAACGTGAACGTGAAATGAGGATGATTGTAGGCCAGTTACGATAACCTCCACAACTTCTAGTAAACGGCCTTCGGCATGCTCAGATTGCCCTCTATCTACCAGACAGATCGGCTTAAATTAATCTGCCGAATGGATCGGACGACTTGACTCTGCTAAGGACTAGGTACCTGCAGTTCTTTATCGGCCCTTAAGCCAGTTACATCAGATGTTTTTCCCAGACGCGTTCAGCTAGTTGTGCTGTTGTGCGGCCAAGGCGACTTGTTCAAAAGGAATAAACGAGACTTTGAATACAAAAACAGATGGCATGCACAGGCAAAACATCTTTTAGCTGGAAGTGAGAACTGACGTGGAAGTAAATAGAGCATGCAATTGGGCTGCGGTGCAGGAGTTGTCTACTGCTACTCTAATTCTCCTGGTTATGTTTTCATCAGAAAGACAACAAAACAGAAACGGGACTTTTGCTTACAGCTAGCGTTTTATGTTTACGAATGATCTGTCCAGAATATCCATTTCCAATGAATGTAGTAGATAGTGAATCTTCCATATCTTATAAGATCACCAAAACACATTATCAATGCTTTTTATTTCGAACTCCAGACAAGGCCTCTCTTTTGTCTTAATGATGTAGGAATTTTAAAATCTACTGCCCTGTTCTGGTGACTGTACGATAGACTTTACGCTGTATCGTACCATCATCGCAACGAAACATGAACACATTTAAAAGGCTCAGCCTGAAAATAATTCAATCTCTACGGTGAATTGGAAATATTCGAGTTAAAACAACCGGGTTTTTAAGCCTGAATCCTTTTCATTAAGGAAATGACAACTAATCACGCCTCAAACCGACATCGTTAATGTTTAGGTGAGCTTTCAAGATGATCTAAACTGATGGACTTTATCAGCCTTATATGAGGAATTTAGAAACTGAAAGTCACAAGCGTATTGTTAAAGTTATTATTACCTCCAACAAAGAATGTCTTTGACGACGATAATGACTACGGTATTTTATCCTCCCACACGATTCACATCCTTCCTTTCATTCATCACGCATAATTTCAAGCTCAGCACTCAATGGTTAAAGCTTACAGGTTTGCAGATCAGCCATTCGTTCATATTTTAAGTCATTTACCGCCCAACGTGTAACTGAACTGACTGAACTAACAGCCGATAATGTACTTGGTCGATCCCAAAGCTATCCTCAACGTAGTAGGAACATAAGGCCCGAGGGAACTGTGGAAACAGCTGTAATTTCGCTGCATTTCCTATCAAAAGCACATTTGCAAGTAACAGTATGTTAGATTTTGTGGTAAAGGTCTGTGATCTAAACAGGTGATATGCTGCCGGAGTTCTCCTTGTTGCATGAATTGAAGAAGCTTCACCTGCTTCACAGCTGCCTGTCCAACTGAAACAAAGTAAAAAGAACTCTCCGGATTGGCTGTAGTCATGTCGTCCCAGCCAATAGGCAGGTGACTATGACGTGCTATCTCTTTCAGAAATGCTATGCTGGAAACGGTGACCACTACTTCAACCCCTGATATACTGTTTGTTATATTTAAAATTCAAGTAAAAATAACGTCCCAGTAAAGATTATTGACAAATGTCTGCTTGTTCACGAATAGATATTCCATGGTGCGGGGTCTACAAAACTTAAGCGATCCCTTCACCCCAGAGGTAAGTTCCAGATTATGTTATTACTGTTCATTCTGGCGACACCGTTTCAAAGTAAGGCCACTAGGACCTTTAAAAAAGCAACACGGGCTGTTCTGTCGCCAATAATTTGATCACAAAGTGATTTACATTTGTGTTAAACTTATGTCTTCAGGTTGATGAGCGCTTTTTTGATTGGGTCGAGAAGAGGCCGGAGGTCGGAAAGTACCCGATATTATGTCGCTCTGTACAGCAGGTCTCTTATTCTCATTTGCAAGGATGCGCATTGTCATAAGTGAATATATTATGTAGTCCAATTCGCTCTTCATAAAACTTTGCTGAACACCCTGTTTAAAAATGATTCAAACCCTCTTTTGAAATAAACTTTTAAGACGAACGTCGTCAGTAAAAATGTTAAGATAAAATGTGCTGTTAGAAGGAAAAGTTTAAACGCCCTTAAATGAGAACATATTCACTCACCTCTCGATCGGCAAGAGAGCACATTCTTAGTCGCTTTGGTTGCAGTTACAGAGAGATCGAGGGATTTATTCATGCAACCACTCAGTACTCCTAGCATAAATATAGTTTAAATTGTCAACTTCAAAGGTTGCATTGGAATATTCTCCCGTACCTTACATTCGACATCTCCAATAAGAAGCTTACTTTGTCCCTTCCATTGCAATACTCATGCCTACACATGCCTAGCGAGATCCAATGTAACTGGCTTCAGCTGTGACATATGCGTCTGTAAGTATTTGGGTATCTCTCGGATCCCCTCTGTAACACATTCGAAACATATATAAAGAATGGTAATCAGTGTCCATCCAGACAGACACGAACAATAAACGTTCGGATTAGAGCGTCAGCTGAGAGAAACAGGGCAGATTTGTTAATCGAGGACGTGGTCGTCGTTGTCGGTATTGGGTCGTTGCCTTGGTCACGCACTCAGTCACTTGACCCAAAGCCGATTAAGTGAAGAGAATTGGTTGCACCGTTTATTGGAAGAGCGTGTCAAAGTCAGGCCACCGAGGCTCTAAATTTATAGGACGAACGATTACCAGACATGGCAATCAGACAGAGCGAACCACATGAGACGGTCATATATGGCAGTCACGTTGTTAGAGCAACTCACGTTACAGGAAGCATCGGAAAGCAACGCGAGAAAACAGTCCTGATAGCGCACATGTGTTCGACCGCTCGGCTACAATCTGATTGGCTAAGTGGAACCATACCACCATTTACGACCACACCATCCGAACTGGGTCCTACAATCGAAATGGCATGATGCGTCCTAGCTGTTTCGTTAAGAGATGCACCCTATAACAGTGGGGGTTATACTGCGAGTCCTAATCGTTCGAACAGTGGGTCATCAAATGTCGATTGTCTGAGGAGGTGTGTCATTGTAAATCATCATCACCTCGGAAGTTGTGTTTGCTGATTCATTTGGCTCCGTGGCCTGTCAGTCAGAGTAAAATATGTGCTGACACAATGCGAGAAAAGCCCATTGATTCGTTCTTTTAAGGTACGCCGAAATACCAACTGAGACTTTTGAGATTTTGATATATG
Organism: Paragonimus heterotremus; assembly: GCA_013368495.1. Classification (NCBI taxonomy): domain Eukaryota; kingdom Metazoa; phylum Platyhelminthes; class Trematoda; order Plagiorchiida; family Troglotrematidae; genus Paragonimus; species Paragonimus heterotremus. The sequence continues at coordinate 31,637 of LUCH01003592.1, read as the reverse complement.
ACTGTGACAGCTGACATACCCAGCCAAAATGAATAGTCGGCGGATTCAGGGCTCTTTAACGGTTCGCTACCTTGTGTTGACTTTGATGTCCTCAGCCACTGTATAGTCCAAACAAATCACGTGTGTTTTGCCCGAGTGAGGTCAACTCAGACAACCCTCCCGCAAATTAGTCGGGCAGCTGTTTTCAGCCAAGGGTTTAGGAGCATAGTTGGGAGCCGTGTCGCTATCGTTTACGGTCTGGTCGAACTGCGGCTCGTTCAGTAGCGATCATGACACTCATGGTAAGTTTGGTTGACCACACTAAGCTTTAAATGTTACTGTCCTTGTTGATGAGATATCAGTCCGCGTACGGCTGACTTAATGGACTGATATTTTGGACATACTGTTTACATACTTCGGCGAATCGTTGTGACAGTTCGAAATGGACTTTGACGTGCAGTCTGTTTATCTATCCATCTGCTTGACGACCTCGTTTTCCCAAACCCGGTTTCAGGCGAAAACTGGCAAACACGCTGAGACCAATTCTAGCAGGCCGGTCTCGGTAAACGAGATCTATGCACATTTTTTGGCCATCGTTTTCAACTGTAGGCTATAATTCTTCCGTGGGATTCCTCAAGGAGTTGTTAGCCACACGACTAGCGAATTCCGTCCGGACGTCTTAGGTTTCAGCTGGTTTTAAGACCAAACTGTACCACCGGGATTTATGAACGTCAAGATGAGGAGATGTGTCCCTAACGGGCACTTATAGGTTAAATCTTGTTTGTTCACAAAATTTTCGTCCATTGCGTTTGGTTTCTTTATGCTACTTTCTTAATAGAGTGATTGGTATCCCATAAAGCGAATAGGACGTTTCGAAGTTACGCGGAGTGCTGAAAAACGAGGATAGAGGGGTTGAACCAATTAGGTGAGTCCTAAAAATAGAAATAGATGTTCAGATTCAGGCGCTCGAATTTTAGTGGAAGTCTCAAGGCCATAACGTTTGCACGTGGAGCTTAAATAGAACGAAAAAGTACTGTAGTGCCCTTACGCGCTGATCTATCGTACGCAAGTTGTGTCAGTTATATACATTCGTACGACTACTTTGAATGCAGGTTGAAGTAAACATGTGTTGTATTCTAGTCAACTGTTTCCGCAAAATATTGGGCGAAAAAGGTCAGATCGAGTAAGATATTCAAACAAACCACACTACTAAAAAACGTTTATACATACAGAATATTTGGAGGTTGATAAACGAGCGTGTAATCACCTGCCGTACGCTTTGCTCATCGGTTTTCCAAGACGAGGGGGCTTCCTACGACAATAAGAAGTTGATATGAGCAAAAGGGAAAAGTTCACTTTTGAGTCTGAGTAGATGTTATTGATGAAGGGTATACGGAAATATTGAGAGACCATTTGTTGCTGTCCCTGCCTGTATTTTCAAAAGTGCTACTGTAATAAACAGTGAATCCAGAATGATTACCCCTGTCAGGTACAACGTCCACATGTTGATATTACTTACAGCAGTCTAGTTGCCATCGTACGCTGCTCAAAACCACATACCATCTGATGCTGTTCAAAAGCACAGCAGCTCAGATTCAGCCAGATGGCAACTTGGACAATCTATTGACCAACTACCATATGTACATGCAAGCTCCAGTTTATGAACAAGAATAGTTAAATTGTGCTATAAATTCCTAAAAGCGTAAAATTGTGGTGCATCCAGCTTTGATTTACTAATCAAAGTCAATTCTACGTACGGCTGATTCAAATATACAGTTTGTTATACTTAAGCAATATGAGTTTATGAAAGCAAACGTGTAGAGTTCCCATCATGTTTACACTAACATCACGTATGAATGCAAAATAGCCAGTAGAATGTTTCTATACACACTCTGTTGACGATAATGCGTGACGCCTCTCCGTTCTTTCGGGGCCACATGCACACACCAACAATTCTCATTGTGTTTCTTTTACTCACAGGGACAGTATTGTGTTGCCAGTCATTTGCTCATTGTCCAGTATATATGGCGGCTTTGCGATATTCTCCGTTATTGGTAATTTGATGTACTTGTCCGGAGTTGACAGCGTGCAAACTTTTGTCAGGCAAGGACATGGAATCGCATTTATCACTTATCCGGAGGCTTTAAACCATTTACCAGGATCTGCTATCTGGAGTGTGCTGTTTTTTGCCATGCTTTTCACCCAGGGTCTGGACACCCAAGTAAGTGCTTGACTGCTTCCATTAAACGACGTATTTGCTATACACTGTGAGAAGTTACGATATCCTGGATTTCTGACAACTTGGGGAACTTTGTCTAGCTCATGGATATTTGTAACCGCAGTGTTATCTACTAAGTTGAAGTAAACGGATGTGTGATTTTCAAGATTGCTTGCCAAAAACAGTGCTAGTAGTGTTCACCAAACGATCTTTTTACTAACTGGAATGGTGAGTAGCAATAACCAATGCTTGACTAGCTGTATTTGCCCCTCTTATCGATTTGTTAAAGGCATGGCTTCTGGCATATGTTGATATGCTTAAACCGTAGGTACAGATATTGTATCAGAAGTTTATGGAAACAATATACAAGAGTACAATCAGCAATCGCCTGTTGTCTCAGATGTACACTTATGTTAGTTGTAGATAGTGAAAGGCAGATTCTAACTCAGGGACCATACTGGCCATTTAAAAGTATTATCATCGCAGGTCATATGGAGGCAACCAGTTTCTCTCAAGAATGAAGTGGAAACAAATTTTACCTTAATTCTCTGCAACTGATAGACACACTAATTATTCAGATGTTTCTAAAAATACGCGAGCAAGATCTACCGGTCGTGTAGTTTGGAATGACAAACAGGTTTCATTCGCACCTCCATCTAAGGCAACTTGTGGCAGGTCAAATTTATAGATACGCTTTCAGATCAGACACCCACAGAATTCGTTTTACCTTGTTATTAACGATTAACTACTGAGATTTTAGATTTAGACCGGACCTCTGTCAAAACCGACAATGAGTCGTCCAGATGACGTCCACTAACGTATGTCGTCGCTTGTAGCTTCACAATATTTAACCTAGGGAACACACTGGTCTTGCAGGTTACCAAAGTTTCGAACAGTGAATTCTTGAAGCATTAGACTATCAAAAACATATAAGTGGTCTGGAAGACGTCGGGAGAAGTTAAACAAACCCAACAAGGTTTGGTGATTAGGATGCTTGTTGAGGTGCACACTGGGTTCATGCTTTATATTTCCAGAATTCGCCAAAAAACGTTTCAGGTCGACAATCACGGAAGAAGCATGTGCTTTTATACATGAAGGTCTGGTGGAAAGCGGATCTCCGCCTTAGAGGTAAGGGAAGTATCAAGAAAGATAGGGAATGGAAGAGTCCCCGTCAGCCGTTGTCTGGAAACTCGGTAAACTCGGTAAAGTTCGAGTAGGCATATCACTGAATTTCGGTTGAATCGCCCAATTACTCTACGTCGAATACAACATCGTCAATATATTTGTAATTCAGGGTACATGTGATCAAATGCTCAACCCACGCAAACGAAGAGGGAAACAGGAGATAAGATCACAACTTTGATAAACTGATCAGTTGACTAAGTTTATATGTTTATCCCGTAAATCAAAGAATCAGCTATCAATGAAATATACGTCCTCAACTATCAGCCTATTCTTAGCACATTTCGAAGGGATAGAGAAGGTGAAACCAAGTTGTTCTCAAAAAACACTTTTCCCCCGTGAGTTGCCCGAAGTAGTTTGTATACTAAGAACGTTCACCTATTCGAACGGATAGTCTGCATTCTGTTGGTGTGATCGACATACGCCCAACACCAATATCGGTTAGCATTGTATCCAAAAACATCCGTCGACTCGGTAGAAAACCTTAAGTTCACCCAGAAGACGTGGCATTACGATTTTGCAAGTACAGTCCAGAGAAACCATAACCTCATAGAGTGAGTAGGCTAAAGAGCTCATTTTGGAGCTTGTTGATGGAAGGCGTAGACTCTGAATTATAACATTCTAAACACTGTTCGCAGTCTACCGAAGTATTCTAACCGGTTTATCGAGGTGAACTTCGTCAGTTGCCAAGACGATTTTTAAACTTATCTACATCTCACAAATAGTAGGTCACCACTGACTGTTGACTTGCAGTCATTCTGGCATGTTTATTGTAACGTCAGTGGACTGATGATCAGCACATATTCACATCATAAGCCTTGGATGATAAGTCTTATCGCAAGTAATTTCCCGCACAAATGAAAACGGGATATGCAGTGCTTCGTTTTCGACTAGGCAGAGTGAAGGTTTTACTCAAATGCACAGGGTGCCAACAAATGTCACTGATGTACAACATGTAACCTAATCTAACTTCTCCAACTCACAGCAATGGTCATTAGAAGCTTCTGAAGTTTCCGCGACAGATTTCGCTTGAAACACAACACAAACGGAAATAAGTATAATTCATTTTTGAAGTGTGTTTAGACAACAGTCTGTTTATGAAGTATGGTTTTTATCTGCTAACTGCTGTCTATCCAATATTTCCAGTTTATCGCGGTCGACTCTTTCGTCGGGGATTTAGTCGACCTGTTTCCAACTACCATCGGGAAGCACAAAGAATTGTTCCTAATTGCATTTTGTCTGGTGGAAACACTTTTAGGCATTCCCTTCGTCACTCAGGTGAGTGTGTATTCATCCTGTGTGTTAAAAACTTTTGGTTTTGGAATTGTTATTTAGGCCTAAAGATACCAATGCTGTCAGATGAACACACACAAGACAGATCACTGGGAACCAAACCAGCACTACAGTAAATGTCTCGTTAACCTACTGTATGCACTATTCATAAAACGGATTGTACTGTTGTGAAACTCAGTCATGAGCCATCAGGTTCAGTGATATCAGCATAACACAACATTAAATCACAATGCTGGCTGTCGTAATAGTCTGTCAGTGTGTACTTTACATTCGGCTCATCGTGCAGAGTTGAGCACCACCTATCACCTTTCTATTGGTTGGGTAGGTGTGCAGCGCCCCAGCATTTGCACTCAAATGGAATAAACTTAAATGCACGAGTGAACGTGAAACTGTGCATCTAAGATACCATAATGACATACAGATATTGACACTGACGGCATACATGAGGCAGTTCAGCCTATAGAACAGCTGTTATTGCAACACGGTCAAAATTAAATTCACGTTTGTCACTTAAAACTAAATGACTGGAAATATTATTTGTAAGATGAAGTAGACTTATAAATCCTTATTTAACGGCAGAATAGGATGATCACATTTGTCTCATTTGGCCTACTGTTATAAAATGTTTCAGTGCCAACCCAACCATATATATATATATATATATATATATATATACGTATGTTCTCAGTTTTCACGAGATTGATTATTTACTAACTATTCAAATTAGAAACATAATCACGAAAAATTAGACCAAATAATAAAGAATATCTGCCAAAACGTGAGAAATAGTTTGTTTTAAATTTTTAATTTCAAACGACCTCCATCGACAATATAAGCAAATCATATTGCGTGTGACAGCAGGTAGAAAATTGCATTCATCGTGGCCAGCTGATAAATGGGCTGTTTATAGATACTGTCGACTAGCCAAGCATATGAACTTATCGTCACATCGCCTCAATACTTGACAGAGTACCCGTTCGTCTGTCGTAAGAGTATACTATCGCTACAACGACCGTCTATCTGCTGCGATTAGTTCAGTCGAAAAGTATGCAACCCTATGTGTCACGTCGTGTAGGCTGGTATCGATCAATCGACCTACCTGGACGACTGGTTCTTTGTGTTTGATTGGCTCATGTTTATTTGGGATTGCGATACGTAGACTCGAACAGTGCTCCCAGACTTAAGCTATACATTTTTATAATATACCTCCATATATGCGTTTAATTTTTTCCATCTAATTATATCCAATGCCTGTTTATGCATATTTCTGGACTGAAGCCAACACAGTAAAAACATCTTGAACTGAATGTTCAGGTCAGGGTTTCACAATCGATCGATTAAGTATATGACAATGGGACCCCAAAACACCGACTGATTTGAACGCTAAGTCATGTCTAATGAAACTCAAATCTTAGCTGGAAATTTAAACTGATATTAGATAGGTGACATGTGTGTCACACATATTTACTTGTTGCTGTATTGTGGGGAATTAGAAGATAACTTTGTAATCGAAAATAGCAAATGTGTAAGTGGATCAGAGCGCATCAGCTTGAGAATACGCGGTATGGCATCTGAACATATCACGTGACATGATACTTGTATAGTTTTCATTGAAGAAATTCAGATGTTCATAGTGTAGAACAAAACATTGTTAGACGTCTGGGGTAAGCAGTATAATTCAAGATTGTTTATGAGTCCGCTATGAAAGTTGACCAACACTTCATGCCATACTGTCTGTATACTCATTTCGTGCACTCTGAAAACTGACCTGAGTATATCAGGTTGACAAGTGATTTCAGATTCAAGGGTAAACAGATGATGAACTATGCATTCGGAGCTCAACTACTGAAGTTCCCCAAATGATTTTCAAATCAGCTTTATGTTAGACGTACTACATAGTCAGACAGCAGCCGTCATGTATAGAAAACTTCAGTTCACATTACCGCAAAGTCGTTTCCTTTTGTCGCCGTTTGACAAAGCGTCAATTCTTCATTCTACATTACCATTGGTAACACTGGATCAATGATTGGTATTGTTGCTCAACAGTTACACAAATATGTTGGAAAAATTAACACGGATTTTTCGATGTACCTTAAACTTTCTCGGTCACCTCTTATCTCGCAACTGTCGTCCTTTATACAGTGAGTGTCATTTTCTAACAGTTTCTCAACACCACTAGCCAGTACGGGCTTACAACAAAAAGTACATGAAAAGAGAACGCATACGTATTGAGTGGGCTTCTGATGGTGAGCAACTCGCCTCACGAATCTAATTCAAACAAATGAGCTTTTGCGAATTTAGACAAGATGCGTACACGCGTCATCGACTTGACTGACCGTGTTCCGTTATGCAACAGCTAATTGGATGCTTCAGCATCACAAGCAGCCAGATTGTATGTACTGTATATAAAGCTTCGGCTAACCTCAGCATCCGTACAGTCTTTGATTGCGGGATAGGCACTGCCTACAAATAACGACAAGGTTAGGGAATAATTAATAACAGATAATTTAAATGACCACACCGGAGAAATATTGTTACTAGACCGAAAGGCGGTGATCGGCTGATTTACAACTGACGGGCCTGTACAGTGGGAATTCAGACCAGGCTTGACCTCCGATGCGCTGGCCACGTTGAGCCACTGGATGGTTGCGGGCCTGACCGCGCGTGTGTGCTCTTGCGCGTGTGGGTTCCTGCACATGCGCGTCACCCACTTGATCATTGGACAACTGTGTGTGACGTCTCCCGCCGACTTGACCACGTGATTGCTTACACCAAACGATCGATGAGTATGTTGACGCACACACTCTAGCATTCACTCCGCGGCCACGGTTGCATGCGTAATATGTTCGCACTACACTGATTGCCGCATTCATGCTACACCACTGAACGAATTTTGGACATGTGGTTGGATCGGTGTGTGGGCTTGGTTCATAATCTCTCCACCGAACACAAATAATTATCAACCGAATACCAACAACTCCCAAGCAAGTGACCGGGTTCAGACCATTACAACCTCTCATGGCACTCCGTATATGTTCTTGCCGTCCAGATACCCTAGTCAGACAACACCCACATTCAATTATAGCGTCAAAACAACTGGTCAACAATCAGCAGTTTTATTCGCTGACAAGGTTTCACTCGCGTTACATAAATTTCATCGAATCACGCAAACTACGGTTACAAATTTAATGATGGTCAAGACAGGACAGGCACGAACAGCTAACAAAATCTAGATGCCAGTAGGTCGTGGGCCAATTATACAAAGACAGGGTCCGTAGTGCACTGGTTGTCGATGACAGCACATAAGAGGCATGTGTAAAACAATTCCATAGCGGATTCGGTGCAGCCGACCACCGATTGTTTTGCAAGGTGTTCCGAAAATGTGAATCCCGAATCCATCACAAGCATATTCCAACGAATCATGACATACAGTTTACACCTTAGCGCCGGATGTTTTTAAATTAATCGGTTTCGTTGTACACAATTCAACATATCACCAGACTTACAGTGATACTCATGAACTACGGATAACTGACCTGACGATCCAACCTGTGCTAGTCGCGTAACCTACCACAAACTTACATCTACCTTACCACCGCTTCCGTAACACAACACATGGAAAGTGGTATGTTTGGGAGCGAGTCAGAGAAAACAAAACGTTGTCATACGTTTCTAGTCTGCGTACGTCTTCAGCCAGTTTACTAGAATCAATCTCTTCAAATTTCCAGTTGGCTATTGGCAACCTACCATAAAACCACGTTAGGCGATATAGATGTTTCCTGTTCGGTGCTTACAGATGTCACCTTTTGATATGCTTCGTAAATTGGTTAACGTGAGCTCGCTTCACTGACTTTGGTTGTTACGTGTCCTTTATTGGCATGCTGAAACTGATCCGCTGTCTGTGTTTGACCTGCAAACGAATAGACTTCAAAACAGCCCCATAGGGGCTGAGAGGAGTTTTCACAAATCATTGGCTCTAGTGACCACTAAAAGTCGATGGACCGTTGTTTCTACTGTATTGGATCATATCAGCACCATACACACCACAGAATAAAACTCACGATTTGTGAATGAGCGGAAGATAGCACTCAATACGTTAATCCACTAGACCACAGAGTTGCGATCACCAGGGTTTCAGGGACGTATGTGAATTCCTCTCCGCAACTGTTGCGCTTCCTTCACTCATAAGGTCGTGTACCGAAATTCCGGACGTGTTTGTCGCTGATGGGTTCCAGCAAGGTCACAAATGTCATTCCCCACTTCAATGATGGTCCCTGGGGCCAAATCAGCTCGTTTTATTCCGCTTATTTGATTTTCATTAAATCTTCAACGTATTAATCAATGATTTTTTCGTCAAAATCAACCATAATTAAGTAGTTGTTTTTGTCACTGAGTGTTTCTTATAGTTCACCTTTATAGTGTATATGAATTATTCGGTTTCATGTGCATTCCATTCCAGGGTGGATATTACCTGTTCCAGATTGTCGAATGGTACGCTTCACCTTTCAGTTTGATGTTCATTGGATTTTTCGAATGTATTACGGTTGGATATGTTTACGGTGAGTTTATTTTAGTGCGAATTGTGCTTGTTAATGCACATGTACTTTAACACAGACGTAAACTAGTGTTATATACTAATGTAGATGTTAGACTTTGTTATGAGTTAACGTCGTTCTGGTGGTCGGGTGGACACAGACCAGCTTGTTGCCAGTTTTGCACCATGTTTATACTTCTAGAACGGTCTAGTTTTCGTTTCGAGATATCGGGAAGAGATTATGTGAGCTAGATTCTCACCGGTGTCTTTTACGTACTTCATGATGTAGGCGAACATAATATAGACGATGCGTACACTCTATTTACAAATGTCAGAAGATATAAATACCTATTGTGTAAATGCAGTGGAACTCAGTTCGAGGTTGCGTCAATAAATAGGGCCTGATCGAGAACTGTGGGTGAAAGTAGATCAGTTAGTATAAGTGTTGGAAAAGTATTAAATCCGATTGATTGGAAATAGATGGAAACAGATTGTTCCACGACAGGCTCAAGAACATGCGTTATACGTTTCACTACAGTCTGTACTAATGCAGCCAGAAAAGTGAGGAAATTTAATCGTCCGTAAAGTATCACAGAACTGAATTATAATGATCCACACCAAGTCGGAACCTGCTCTCTGTTCAAAAAGTTAGACACTGAATGCATACCAGGTTAACAGACGTTAGGTCAGAATTATCTATGCCACCCTAAATGTAAAAACAGTCACTACATAAGAGCACAAAAATTAACAGTGGGTATACAGAACGTAGCGGGCACCTTTGTTTAGACATCAGCTCACAACGGATCTAGGGCTCTTCAGTATAAAATAGGCGAATTTTTTGTAAGTTCTACTAAATATGTTCAAATTTATGTTTTATACCCTCTTCCTCGTCAGGAACGGGAGGACAACAAACTTTGTAGTTCCAAAAGGATTATGGAAATGAGCATAATCTGACTTTAGACTACTCAAACCAAAACTTCAAAAATAAAGGCTATTTTAAAAATATGTGTTTTGATGCGATGCAAAGCGATTCTGTCATGACTAACGCTATCCGCTTCCAACAGGAATGCAAGAATAAAGAAGCGTGACAGCTTAGCCAAGGTACTTTTTAGAAGCAAACCCCCTATGATGAGTGCCATTCGATGGACCACTCCGTAAGTCGAGGATTCAGCAGTTAGAATGCTGGATGGAATTTATGCTTAAAACTAATGGTGAGAACTAGGGTGTTTTGAAAGAATTAATCGTATATGAAGTATAAAATCTTTTTGTTCAGATTTGGAGAACCAATCTGATCTTCGTTGGTTTGGAAAGTAGTGTTTTGTAAGTACTCATGGTCACTCAACCTCTGTCACTGATGTACTTTATGGAATTAGAATGCAGTGAATCTCCTACAACGTTCCAAATATCAACTTTCTGCTTCTTGACCGCAAACTGACCAGTGAGACTGTCTATAATCCAGCTTACATATGTTCACCACTCCTAAAGCCAAATAATAACGGTTGGGGTCAGAATCGATTTTCGTCTAAAACGTTTGTCGATATGCTTCTTTTTTGTAGGTTTTCGCCGCTTGTTCGCTGATATCGAACTAATGATTGGACCGATAAGGAGTCTGACGAGGATTATTTGGGCTGTGTTATGGGTGTTCGTGGTGCCCATTTTCACATTGCTGATGCTAATCACCTCTTGTATCACGTTCTCCTTACCTGTGGCGCCAACCAACAAAATCTACCCAAAATGGACTGTCGCTCTGGGTTGGAGTTTTGCGGTCATATCTCTCAGTTGTTTACCTTTGGTAGCCATCATTTTGTGTGTCAAACATAGATGTGACCCAACCAAAGTAAGCACAATAAACGTGATACAGTTATTTCCAGTTGGTTTTACGCGATCAAACTTCAGTTATATAATTACTCACAGCTGGCGAGTGTAGGTTAATTGTTGTAGCCTCCACAATGACCAGTATGTAACTTTTTGTGGTGGATTATCAGGCCGAAGATGGGGGTATTCCAACACTCGGCGAAATGCCTCAACGCGGCAGGGGGTACGTCCAAAAGCCCATAGTGAGCTGATCAAAGACAGTGTGGGCGACCGGATGAGTCGTCACTCGACGGGATCGGATCAACGGGCGAGACATGGCAGGTAAAATAGGGTGGATGACCTGATCGGGGGCGCGGTTATTCCAACACTCGGTGGAATATCTGGACACGGTCATGGAATGTCGTCAAAGCCCATAGTGGATAGATGGCGGACAACAAGATCGATCGGAAGAACCGTCGCTCAAAGGGAGCGGACCAACGGACGAAGAATGGTAGGCGGAAACCCCCCCCCCCCCGATAGAAGGCGCCGATCACATATAAACCGGGCAATATATCACATGACGTGTGAGCGGAAATCGAGGGTGTTATGGACTGGAATTCTGACTCATGAACGCGAGCGAATGCATAGCATGGTAACTAGTGCGTTGGACAATAAAGATTGTGTTTTATTGTACGCCTTTTCGCTACATTTTGACCTACCCCGATTTTACCCCGTAGACTCGACAGATGGGCGTCAATCGGTCGGTCCGAATGAACAAGTGATTTGACACAATCAACTGTAGTGAAGTCTCAGTACCGTTAAGGTAATTCCGTGTAAAGATAATGCATTACTGTTTCGGAACTTCTGAGCGTTTTACGCATTGTTCCAGAAACCTCAGTGCCACTTCCGGTTTCGCCAATCGCATATTGAACTTACTATACTTATTAAGTCCTCTCAATAAAGTGGTGTCTTTGGACTGGTTTAATTACTTGAATATTCCAGGATATTCATAACTAAACAATGTTCCATAGCGTCTACCTTTGAATGAGAAAAACGCGATTTATATCACAAACAAACTGTCACCTCAACAATACTGATACAGTTGGCGCAATGCAAAGAAAACGAGTTTGCAAGTTTACGTTACACAGATCGTTGCAGAACGCTCGATTCTAAGTGCTGAAAACGGCTTATCGGAGCAGTTTACTCATAAGAATATGCTAATAACCACTAAAGTATACAAACTACAAACTATCGATAAATAGTCTGTTTATATATACTTGCGGTACAAAAATGATCAGGTCATCCAAACCATAACCAAGAATCTTAATGTGGCAATGACTAAAACATTGAAGGGGAGAAACAACTTATATTTAATACACTCATTGAAAATGGCTGTTCGTAAAAATGTATTCTTAAGAATATGGCATGAAACTATCTGCTGTTTGTAAGCGTTATGTAGACAGTATCGTCTGCACGGCAGACAAATCGATAGGCCTCGGTGAACCACTGATGCACTTCAGCTTTGGCCATGTCGCTTTGTGAGAATGGTATTGCAACTTAGTAAGACCAGTAAACCACTCTTAATAGCTTTGCACCAATAGGACAAAAGAGCGATTTGGTCTGATATTTACTAGGCAGAGCTGTGAAAATATGCTTGGATGACACTAGAGAGGAGTTAAAACAGCTCTTATGAACGACATTCCTTGAAAATGGATATTACTAGCAATTTATTTAAAAAACATGCTGATGAGCACAAAGGCAGAAACTGCAAATTGCAGACAAAAAGCCTGTCTAAATTTCAACACAATCCAAAGACGATAGCTCTGCTGAAGTAACCAGGATACTCAAAGTAGTAGGTAACAAGGCCTAGTTCGTGGCTCAGCTACATGCTCGATTCAATTTCACACCAATTTTGCGTCCCCAGTGGAGAGATCTATTGCTTATATATGTTGCCTTTCTTGTGGTTACCGCCCTTCTGTTCCGGTGGAACAAGCCGTATAGGCTACATAACACAGCGTATATCCGAACGCATTCGGGAACATCATCCGGTGTAGTTAACTCGGGGACCGATAAGGCCCTGTTCATCTGCGGTCACATCGCATTTGATCGAGTCAGATCACCTGCTCAATCTGACCGATTCGTCTAAGCCAATCAGTCGAATATATGGGATGCAATCTAGGCAGGTCAGAGGTTGTTTACTAGCAATCACAGAGGCTACCGCAATTCGCTTACACTGAGCTTAATTATGCACACGAAAACGTCTGGTCAAACATTGACCCTTATACTGCGGTGCACGCTGACCCATGATAAACTGACTGTATTGATGAGACCGCTCTTTTGTAAACTTCGTACAGCTCACATGACCTATGTTGTGTAACTCAGTCTCCTGAATCAAACCAGATAGATACTAACCGATGATACCTGTAGCTCCAGCAAAATGTTATCTACCACTTTCATCAAACTCATACAGGTGTGATGTGTTTAACCTAGTGATGAAACTCAGAAGGCAAGCTTGTTTGCTACGCATTTCTTCTCATGAATAGGTTAAGACATTTCAGGATTGAAGCAATTTTCCTATCAGTCCGCAAAAGGAGTATAAACATCCCTCACTTATTCAAACTACGTAATATCAAACCACTTTTATTGTTTCCTGGTTTTTACTTCAAAACAGTCAAGGTCGTTTATTTCCTTGAAGGTAAAAATAAAACTCATTCACTTTTTCTTTTAAGACGTTTGCTACAGCAATGGACATTTGTCGAGACACCTGCGCTGAACGTTTTCATGTTACGCAACAAAACCTGCTACACTTTAAGTTAGTTGTATAAACGATGGATGCATTGAAAACGTGCCTGATGATTGTTACCGTCGACGTTTGTGCAAATTACAAAGATAGCCTTTTTTAAACTTGACTCCGATTCACCATGCGCACTGCTTCAAAAACTGTTGTCCGTTTTATTAGATTCGATTCATCATTGATGATTATAGTACCAACAGTTTGAAGATTTTCCTTGAAGTCATCAAATAATGTAACCATGGGATTCTGTCGGAATACAAGCAAGAAAGATCTGATTGAAGCTGCCGTTGAGCTCAAATTGCTTCTCTGCCAATTTTCCACTTGATGCGTCATCACAGATACTAACATTCGTGAGTTAGTATGAACCAGCGAAATCCATCAGCTGCCTAAATACCACACATGTGTATTAGTTGTTAGAGCAATCAGTTATGCTCATACAATGGGGCACTAAAAGGAATTCAATGTTATGATTTCCAAGTTCACCGGCTGCTGACAATAACAAGCAGGATAACCAATCTGTGATCCTATGTAATATGATCCGTATGTGGTCTTATAAGGAAGAAGTCACCTGAGCCCAGTCAGTAGATGACGAAAGACGGGATGAAAGCATGACGACGGATAATCGTACTCTTAGGTCGCATGATAAGATAGTGTCTTGGTTTATGGTGGTCCTACACTTTAGAGGAAGTTCTGAACAAAACCGTGCTTAAACCTAGTATAGATAGTGAGTACCACTTTAATTGAAACCAACTTTATTCCAAACAGAGTTCAGTGTAACAGGCATATTATAACACTCAATATCACACTGGTCATTCGAACGGCTTCGGTTGATAGCAAAGAATAAACACTGGGTTGGTTAGTAAGCGGACCTCCAATATCGAAGATCTATTCGCTGATTTTAGATTAAAGGAACTAGTAATGATAATTGTAGTTAATCGCTTAGCCTGCTGCAGACCCTCCGCTCGTGTCTCAGTCATGAAGTGGATGAAAAGAGGCAGTTCATGAAGGGTCACCTAGAGTAGGTCGCATTTTTTGCCATGACCCAATCAATCGAATGGTCACACAGTTCTATTCTCGGTTTCACCACGGGTTTGCCATACTACAAACCAATTGTAGAACACTGCGATCTACCTTGTCATGCACAGGCCGTGCGTTGGTTTAAGCGATGGAAACTGGTGGACCTCGTCTCTACATTCTGTAAAGGTCCTAATAAGTTTGATATAACTCACTGCGGAACAGAACAATAGAACGTTCATGTCCCATGTGCGTTCACATGTGTGCATCTTAGAGCAAAATTTCTCACGTTGAGCAACAAATTGTCTGATTGATGCCAGTGTGCAGCTTGAAGAAGTTTCGTGTTAGGATCATGCGGCCAGATGTCATTGAAACAGAATATCTGTATATCACCCCTACATGACTGTGGCTTACGGTTTTACCATACTAGCTACTAATATGATCGCAATTACAGCTTCACTCAAGGTAGGATGGGTCATTCAATAAACACAACAAACAAATACAACAAATTTACTGTACATTATGCAGACTTTTTAAAATGATGGTGACCGTCTGAAGTATGTTATATTTCAAGGATGCCATCACTTCACACCCATGGTACATCAGCAAGCAGTCGAGTGTGCTTGTTTCAAACAAACTTTGACTAAGCCTTCAAATGTAAACTGGTCGGAAAGTATGATATATGGTGGACTTGAATGTATATCGTTTCTTCCACTGGTTCTTGCTCATCTGATGATGCGTCAATCTGGATTCCCCACATAAGAATGCTTCCATATGCTCTCTGGCGACAATGGGAAGCGTGAGTATTGTTGGTCCAAGACAGTCCTCACAAACCCATTGTTAAATAGTTCCAATTTACTTATAAGGCGCCGAACTGCTTCCAAATATATCTGTTTCCATCTACGGATGAATGGCTGAGGAGTTGGTCGACTTAAAACCCTCCATATATGATTGCATCATTCTCATTCCCATAGACCTTCCAGTCAGCCTGTTTCGAAAAGGAGCAACATATTTGAGGTTCGCTTTTGCCAGAGCGCATCACTAGTGTACATTCTTCCCACGGTCAAGATTAGAATCTCGGTGATACAACCAAGTTGACCACCGCGCCACATGCCATATATTAGGTGTAACCGACTTATCGTAACAGAATACCCAGCTGCTTTTGCTAGCGGGTAACAATCATATTGCCAGATTAGCGCAACAGGAGATATCGTTACTACCTGTTATCCATAATCGACAATCTTGTGATTGGGACTTCAAAATCTCCGATCTCATTAGATCCGCTGTACACTGTTCTAGATATGCACTAGTGGTATGCCCGAACAACAGCGAAGCTCACTAAAAGCTCAGTATTTCTTCTTAAAGGGGTTGACAATAAAGCCTCTCTGGATGCGAGAGCTGTTAGATCTAAGCGATATTATCTTTCCTCGAAGCCCAGCTACTCTCCATTCAGGAAACTTCTAAATCTTTACAACGTATTACGAACAGAAGTAGGATTTATTTTGTATCCTAAAAGAAGGAGAAATCTTATTCGAAGCCCGATAACTAGATCAAGAGAAATCTACTCACCTAACTCAGTGGAGCAAGAGATGAAAACTTTCTGAGCCCGACTGAAGTAACATGATCATCTGGAGCAAATCGTCACTTTAAATGAGATAGTCCGAAAATTTATATAGAATCGAATAAGTGTTTTCAATGCCACAAATAAACAGGCGCTTATGTAGCGGTTGTTTCAGGTTTGCCTCACGAAATGTTTCATTGAAATGCGAACAACTGTATCTGCTTGAGAAGTAACTACTGAAAACAATTGTCCGTAACACTGATACTTCAGTTTTGATGAGAATTGTCCGGCAATTATGTGATTAATATATTTCTCATTCTTCTCATCTAGTTGCTTCGACCGAACAAATTCCACATGCACCACGTCATCACCCAACAGATGCTCCACAAGGAACGACAAGAAGAGACAAAAGCTCGCGAAACGAGCAGGTGACCAGTTTCACAGAAAACTACATCCAACATCATTGTCTTCAGAACCAACGGCTTTCTCTAGCAAGGTATTCATTAGAAAAGTGTTCCCATAAATTCCGTGTTACACGTGAACTTTCGAGGTACCCACACTAGGTCAAAAAACCTTAAATGATTTTCCAAACGATGCGAGAATAGAAACGAATTAAACTGTATTTCTGAAATCAAAATATGCTTTCTGTATTTCAGTGTTCATTCGTTTGCTCTCGCCTTTGAATGGGACGGACATAAACTCGGCCAACCGTATAGTACAGGAAACATTTTCCAGAAGATTTCGATTTGGTTAGTAAATGCGAATCGGCGTAGTGCACGAGAAATGACAGAAATTCACAGACTACATTTCTGATGTAAACACTTGGAATAGCTAAGACAGAGTTGTTCATGAACAGAAACATGAAGTGCACGAAGTAGTTGGAAAATTCCTTTTTTTTGTGCAACATTTTCAGTCTAGAAATCTCACCTACTGAACGAGCATGTAAGACCATTTGCCAGGATGTTTTTATACAACGGATTTCACACTTCACCCTGAACAAGGGAAAGAAAGAATAAGTTGAAGTAAAGTAACATCAATGTTGAGATCTCTTTGAACAG
Source organism: Paragonimus heterotremus (assembly GCA_013368495.1). Lineage (NCBI taxonomy): Eukaryota > Metazoa > Platyhelminthes > Trematoda > Plagiorchiida > Troglotrematidae > Paragonimus > Paragonimus heterotremus. The sequence continues at coordinate 14,210 of LUCH01003592.1, read as the reverse complement.
AAACTTTACGAAACAACAGTTGTAGTCACAGGGTTCAAGGACGTTTTTCCTTCTCAAATATGAAGTTCATTCACCTACTGTGCATGTATTTACCGAGGGAGGGGTTGAGAATTATAGTATCAACCAATAAATCACTCGTACGCGAGTTCCCAAAATGATCATTTCCCAGCTTACCAATACCTGGAATCTTCATTCCATTTACATTTATCTCACATATTAAAGGGTTTAATAGGCTGTCTATGAGGTTCACGTCAGAAGTCGGTGCTGGCCAAATAAAAAATTGAATACTGTGGTACTTAATCTATTATTTGAATCTATGGAAGTTTACCATGTTGACAATCTTTTTAAGGATGCAGTTTCCAGTGTGGACCGAAGTATCTAAAAGAACGTATGGTTCCACTGAGTGTTGATGCAGGATGGACTATTGTACGTTTTCCGTTCTGTATAACATCACCAATCACACCCACTGGCACGTCATCTCCATTCTCGAATGAAAGGTAGAAAACCAACCCGTCTTCGGAAAAGTGCACATAAACCTACGAGTAGAGAGCACTATTCGACGAAGTATACAATGAACAATACTTCGACGGGTCTGTAAGCTAACTTTCAAAGCTTTTTATCTTTTAAACAGAAGAAGAGTCTTATGCCTTGCTGACTGACTAAGTGCGTTTAGGGGTAACAGGCTTAGATTCGTGAAGAACCCTCGTTCTGATAACAGTTGCCTATTATGTTTTTTTGTTAGAACTATTATCAGAAGGTACCCCCCCACCTGTAGCTCAGTATACAAGGAAGCAACCAATGTTTACATAAAGATCGCTTACAGGTGACAACGCTGGACAATGAGCAACAACTGAACTCAACCAGAGGATCAGTAGAACTCATGGTACGGCTAGACTCCGGTTTTTATAACCAATAGATTTTCCCTCAAGATTCTGTCAGTGTTTGTGCCTAGTGTTTCACTTTTTCCTGTGACAACATATATAGGTCCAACCTCACGACGGCTCTGTAGAGGAACATGAGACTACTACTCATGTTTGCTGGGACATGGCGAAACAAAAGCCCTCAGTAACACTGTCCTCGTACAGCAAAGATTAAACACTGAACAGGTCTAAATAAGATAACTGCATGGACGAGGCTACTTAAATTAGGCTACTTGATCCATTATTAGGACATCTAAGGCGGTTTATTTTGGATACTGCCCCTGTTCCGGACCTTCCCTGATTGAAGACACACCCACAAGCAACTGAACTGTGTGTACTGGATGGGATCCAAAAACTACCTGTCTGCAATCACTAGAGATTAGTCCTTCGGTGCCGTGTCATTTTGTGTCTACCAATTTGTATGTAGCTACAGCGAAATTCACATGGAGAGAATCTGAAGATGCTTCAGAATGAATGAACTTTGGCTCCAATCGCCAGAAAAAGTCTTTATTATCGGAGAAAATCAACGTCGTTGAAACAAGCAGACCTGGTTGATAAACACGTTCTAATCACCGACGATATTATCGAACCGGTCTTGTACATTCAAAATTTTATTACGTCGTCACAATCCGAAATTTCTGAGGTTTCCTGAGATGATCGCAATCGAATAACTTAATTTGGTCTATTGTGTTCAGAAACAATTATCGATGTATCTGATCCTTTCTTAAACTTAGTTTTCATTCCAAACCCAGTGAATGACCATCCAACCAAGCCACTTGGTTGTTGTTTGGTATAAAAAGAGGGATTCATGCTATTGAACATTTTGTATCGGTCACTATTCAGATTCTGAATGTTTTGTTCAAACTTCTGAGAAGTAATTATTTCAACTTGAGATTACTCAGTACTTCTCACATCTTCGTGGTTATGCCATCTTCATTGGATTTACCAAATACATGACATCAGTCAGAAAAAATTCCAGTATAATACAGTGCGCACTGCTCTTCTGGATGTAACAAAATATGACAGGAATGATGTAGATCACAGCTTGCTTCCGACAACCTAGACTGTTGAACAAAAGGCTGATTTTCTGCGCCCATCTATTCGAGATTGCCAAGAAATTCATGTTAGTGAAGAGATTCCCACAGGCAACTTACAGTTGTCTTTTGTTATGTATTCAGCACCCTCACCAACGTGTTGCCATGATACCCGTCACCCTACCATGGTTAGTCAAACACACAGGAATTCGGCAGCTCATTGTTTTAACGCACTGCTTTCAAACATAGCTAATCATCTCAAGTCACGAGAGTTCTGTAGATATGAGTCTTCAAGCCTTGAACTTGAATTACATTGTCTCACCGGATGAGTTGTTTTTCCATCACATTGCCGTGCTGGGAAGCACGAGAATGAGATACAGTGATACAGTCTCCTTGTCAAAAAATGTCTTTGCATTGCACAAGACTGATTAAACTGGTGCTTTCAAGTAGAACGCAGGCAACACCACCAACTGTTTGTTGTATTCTAGTAAGCAGGATTACAACCATATTTCGGCTAACAGTAAGACTGATTTTACTATCAAAACGTTAAAATGAAGTCGGTTTCAATGAACCAATGGAATAAACTAGCGAGAAAGATTACTAATGTGATGAACTGTCTCGATAGACATCACCTTGAAATATTCATAGTACTGAAGTGTTGTTCCGTTTGAGGCCATAGAGGCTACTGGTAAACCCAATCAACGACAAATAAGTGACCCAAAAAACCACTTTCTGAAAAGCATTTATTTTACGTGAATATGAACAAAACTTGTCGTAATTGTTGTGCAGCATTCCTTGGTCGAATGTAGCACTCTGACAATTGGATCCACTATGAAACTAGTTTGAAAAGAAGTTCGTTGAAAAAGGAAATTTTCAAGTGAATTTTGTGGGTGTTAAACAAAGCACAATCCCCAATGAAATGTAGAGCATTTAATGTAAGCAAAACGTTTCGGAAATCTCACGCTTTCGTCATTTTACAACTGCCAGTCTTTTAATTGTCATTCTTGTTGAAGTCAAGAAACGATTTTTAATCTGTTTACTAGGCAACGTGTTTTCTTCTTGTGCGGTAGGTAGTTTCATGAGTGGTGATAAAGAATTGGTCAAAGTCGAGGATAATTCGTCTGATGATTCATCCGAAAAATGCGATAAAGGAATCTGTGTTGTCGGATTGTATTTGCGCCACTGTCTACGTTTCAGTTGAGGAGTCCTCATTGTTGAAGTGAAAAAGTTCAAATTCCTTTCACCTGATGTCCCAATTTCTCGGTAATCCTGTTCAATCGAAGCCAATGTTTCACGGGCTTCTTTCATTTCAGATTCTTCTAAACCTTCATTCAGGAACCAGTGTAAGAAGCAACGACGGCTGAACATCATGTCAAATTTGGCACCCACCGTAGCCCACACACTACGAATTGCAGTGCTGTTAGCCAGCATGGTCACCGAGCAGTCAGTGGGTGCCAAATGTGAATCGTGAGCCATGAAGATCGGTGGTTGAGCCACCAGGTTAACTTTTACACCTGTCGGACACCAGTCTACAAACTCCAGATGTGGAGTTGCTTTGATTCTTGACAATGCGCTGTTCACCAGACGGGGGCCTACCAGCCCACGAAACGAGAGAACACAGGCCATGAACTTGCCTCGATTTAAATCACATTTCACGGTCTGCCCAGCTGCACTGAACACGTTCTGCACCAGTTGATCAATACTGGATGTTTGATGTGTGGAACGAGAGAAGTGCAAGAACGGCGCATGTCTGAGTACGGGAAAATGTATTCTTGGAAACGGGACGAGATTGGTCTCCAGTTCAGGCAGGCCAGCAGTTAAGCAACCCGGATAGCGTACAGGAGATAAGAGGGAACTGGTCAATAACGCAATCACTTGATTCATTGTGTGAAATGTTGGCTGACGATGCATCAGGTTGCGATGGCACACTTCCCCAATTGCCTCATTATCCATCATTGTGGACAGTTTTACAGCATCAACGGCTTGGTCCAAATGTAAAACCGTATTGTATGGTTCAACAATGGTATTCGCATGTTGTGGAGATGGATAGATGGGCAACTGAATGACACTGTACTTATCGTAATCTGCCAGAAGACATTGAAATATGTAAGCAGTCAATCCTCCACCTGTACCACCGGAACAACTATGTGTAGCAATGAAACCCTGTAGGAGATCTGTATGCTCTACAGCTTTGCGGATCCGTTCCATTACCTGAAAAGACAGAGCACAGGAGCACGGCTAACAAAGATGGTACAGTAATGGTAGACATCTAAGTCCTCTGATTGATACTTCATGGACAATACACACAATTTAGATGTTCACAGCTACATTAAGTGATCAGACACAACTGCATTCTAGGTTTTCCCAAGCCCGAAACGAAGTGTTGGGTGAAGATGGTACATGGAACAGCTTTACTCCATAATGTTTTTAAATGAATGGATAGACTACACGATAATCGACATATCTGTCAAAGAGAAGTGCGCTGTGCATTAGGAATATCAAATCATCATTTATCAAGCGGCGCAGCCATTCTGATACACTATCTAGCACACTGGTTCAAAATACGAGGTTACCAAAATTTGCCTGATGAAAAAAATATGGTCGTTACTAACAAGCTGAGTGCGTGTCTGTCTTTTGGGCTTAAATACTTGTTGCCCGGTTAGCCTTGTGATGTGAGAGATTTCATTGTTTGATTGGGTTTTCTGTGAACCAGTGAAAGTAGTAAAACGGGATAGTGGAAGCCACTATAGCTTGCCAACATTTTGCTCGTCTTCGATCGCTGCGCAATTTGTGGTGTCCAACAATTCAATCAATTCTACAGTATCATTCCGTTCTATCTAACGTACCCGTAGTTTACAATCAAAGCAGGACAAAGGTCACTCATGGGCACTCACAGAAGCTATTATCATTCGTCTACTCTCTCATGTCCCACTACCTACTCAAAAGGGTTCCGTCAAAACACTGAATCTCTCGCGGCTTTGATTCCATATCCGGACTAAACATGATCATGATCACTGTCTTAGCAGTCATCGTTTCTTTGTGTAATCAACTTGATCTTCCTGGCATTGATAATCAACCGTTTGATCCACTGTAGGAGTGTCTTCAGTAGGTCATATTTCCAAACGCTGCCAGTCTGTTGGGTTTCGAACAGTACATACACCATGTTGCCTGATATCGTTGGGAAGCAGAAACCTCGTGAAATATATCCCACTCTTTTTGTTTGATATGAGTCTTTCTTTTCGCTGTTGACATAGCAATAAAGCAACAGTGTAAACCACTGAAATCTTGGTGTTGTTTATGGCGTCACTAACGATAATTATGATGATGACTGCGGGAATGCTATTGAAAATGAACAGCACGACGACAAGGGTCACATTACAGTTTGTGATGTAACCATCTGGCTATCTATTGTTGACCCTTGTCATCCTGTACTTCACCATGATAGATTCAACTTCGTGCATCAGTTGGTTCCAAACTTATCTAACAACCGATTACAGCCGGGCTAAAACCCAAGTGAGTAACAACTTTCCAAGTTTTTATATCATACTCACCCGTATTTTATAACGTAATTCTACCTTTTTTATGCAGATGTAGAGTATGCACCTTTTCAGCTTTGGGCCATACTCACAGGCCTAAGGGGGTTGGTGAGCCCACTGGCTCTGTCAGTAGTATAGAGTATGATAGATAAAGTTATTTAAATATACGCCGAAAATACATGAAAAACAATGATAAGTTAGAACAGAGGAGATAATAGACTGACATAACACGATTTATACTGGAGCAGATTTCATTACATCTCTACTGCTATTTACTGCATACCAGTTAAAATGTACAAAATTCTAAATCCCAAAACAATCACAATGGCCAAAGTTCAAGACCAGTTCGGTTGCTAATATGGTAGCGTCATCATCAAAAAATAGTTGAGAAAAGCTTAGAGTCAGCTGTTGTCCGCACACTTTTGCCACGAAGCCCGTGATCGCATACAGAACTGTCCAAATTCCAGCTCCCTTGGTGAAGCAACCGACGCCTCTGTTCGTAAAACCCAACGTAATCTGTGAATACAAACTTGGATGCGGAAAATCCTCTGTTGGCAAAACTGACTGCTAGCTTGGAACCACGGTTGCCGAACACTTACCGACATGGGTTCAACTAACGGCCATATAATCAGGCAAGTTGAAAGCAAACACTCGGAAAGAGCCAGCGTCATCAATTGCCAAGCATCGCTTGATGACGTAAAATAAGACTGGCCCATCAGAATTATTTCTTGTTCTCTTCTCGATTCGAAACAAAAGTTTGCTACGATATGCCGAGACCATTACAAGCATAAAACGTCACTCTATTTCGTGAGTACAAAAGAGCCGTTTGTGAACTTGATGCTACCATCTTAACACCCGACCGCTTTTGAACTTTGACCATTATGATTGTTTTGTGGCTTGGAATTTTATACATTTCATCTCGTCTGCAATGAACACCGGTAGAGATTCAGTGAAATCTGCTCGAGCATAAGTCGTGTCACGTCAATCGCTTGTTTGCTCTATTCAAATTTGCAACGAAAAACGGTTGTTTTAAACTACAAGTTACACGAAACAATCAAGTCCTAGGGAGGTCGACAAGTATCTGACTGTCACGACCAACAGCGTTTCCAGCCACTGACGTGGATCATAAGGCCATCCAAAACCTGGCAGAGAGCAGTTGGGCAGATACAGTTGCCTGTGATGTGATTGAACAACAATAAACCTCACTATGTCATTGTAACATGAAGCTGACCAGCACAAACTAGAATGTAGTCAACTTCGAAAGGGATAGAATTGTCACTACCAGCTCCAATCAGCCCTCGAAGCAACCTATGCGCTGGCTGTGTTCCGACAGTTTCTTACCTTGTCGATCATTTTTTTCCCAATAGTTATGTTTCCACGGGCAAAGTTGTTTGAGCAATCTTCGTGGTGTGTGATCATGTCATTCGGGTGAAACAAACACCGATACATTCCGTTGCGAACCTCATCTTTACAAATAAGAAACGATAAAGTAATGTTTTGTAAAATTAAAACAATGTTTGAAGTTCACCATCTTTTCAATCTACGAGCTAACGAGAGTCATACAATGAAGTGTTATGCATCATTTTTGACAATTGTGTTTGCGACTATGATATTCAAAACGACTAAATGAAACAACCAGTCGAACATAGATATACAAAATGACAGGATTTACTGGTGAATAAAACGATAGGACCCACTGCACAGTAATGTCTAATTTATTAAAATAGTAATTTATTACTCATGACAACCAAGCGCACAAGATTGTGGCGTAACACGCAAAATAGTTTGTATGCAACAGTTTCCATGTCACAGATGAGCATCATTCAGTGACCACCGGGTTAGCACAACCGATTTAGATCAGCATACAGCGCATCGTTTGCAGAAGTACCATGTCAAGTAAAGCTCAACAATGTTCAAGTAGCTGAAACCAAACAAAGGAAATAAACCAGAAAGTAAATCAACGATTATTCATAATTACCGGCTAGTAGTAGGGGACCTTGGCTCTACATAATATAAACATCACTCACAATTGCTCACAACTGTCGCATTCTCAAAGACGTTTCTATCAGCCATTTTCGAAAGGAAGCACTAGACTTGAGTTTAGCTGTTGCTAAAGCTCGCCAGTAGTGTCTGTTCTTGTCATGGATGGATGACTACTTTTAGAGAAAGTATACATTTCCTCAACAATCTTTCTTTAGTTCTCAATGATTATTTCAGCGCCTGTGATAAGACTCCTGGTTACAGGCAAATGGTAAGTAATACTGCGCCACCTAAGAAGAGTACACTAACATTCCAGTCGATTCCTTACACATCCGCTGTTCTGAAGGTGTCCGACGAAGCGATATTGGATTGCGTGGCTTCCACTGATGAACCTAATGATGAATTTCAATTTGTGCATTGCCGACTATGTTCCATCCTTGAGAGTTAATGAAGTTTTGGCTTTTCCATGTACAGAATGGAAAAACGTTTGAACTATGCTTCCAGAACCACGGAAATGTTTCTAACTCATCAACGGTCCTTTTCAAAATGTTCTTTCCGGTAGTAGTGTTGAACATTCTCATATCTCATCTAGTCATAACAGTTTTCCCAACAGAATGCACCAATTACTCCAATTCTTCACATGAACAACTTACCTTATCACAATCTAGCCAGATGGCTAGTTCAAATGCTTGAACCTGCCAGAGCAAGAATAACTTCATTTTGCTTGAAATATACATTTCAGTTTGTGGACTCTGTCAGCTCGCTGAACACTAAAAACCGTCACTATTCACAAATGTACGGCTTAAAGAAACAGTAGAATAACTATGTGATTACATAGAAGAAAATCAAACAGAAATTAATATTCTAGTGGTAAACTTGAAGGAACTGTTGTTGTTTCGCACATACAACGTTCAATTGCAGTTCAATAATGAGACATATAGACAGAAAGATGGAGTAGCTATGGGGCCCCCACTAGGCCAGTTGCTCGCAGACATATTTATGGCCACGATGGAACTTAATCAGTTAGGACTAGCAATTTCCGAGTTTCTGTTCTATAGATCGTATGTAGATGACACATTCGGCATGACCAAAGACTTCACTGACGTATAAGGCATTCTACTAGCATTTAATTTAAGATATACATAGTTTAAAACGGGCTGAAGGCAGAAGATTATATATATATATATATATATATATATATATATATATATATATATATATATATATATATATACGTATAGTGATATCGAGCGAATATTTACAACTACAGTCACAAATAAATTAGATAGGCAAGCACTAACGATCAGGTATTCGAAAGTCCATAATAGTGATACATTGTTCAATTAATTAGAATGCAGCGTGTTCGGGTGAATCACACAAACAAATAAGTTGCACAACGGTAGGAACAGGAATATGAATAATGAGGTTGAATATGAATTAATCGTCTGTGGCAAACTTAGGACTTCTGGGAATCGAATAAATGTAAATGAACCCAATACTGTCAAAAAATAAGGATGGATAGAGCAAACTGACTAGTCGCATTAACTTCGACAATAAAAGTATTTTATTGTTAATGTATAAGTAGAGTCAATTATGAAATTAGAATTCACAACCACTGCAGTCAGCTTCCTGTCCGTCCTAGGCAGCAGTGATTATACTGTAGCAGAATGTTTGGAAACCGATTAATCTTTCTCTCCAATGTTTGCAAGGTTCCCTTGAATGAATGACTAACTTCTCTGTTTCCCGATATCTCACACGCGACGGTTTCCACAGTCCATATATTTTGCATTCTTTCTTCAAATACCAAGCTCATCATAATTTCTGTTCGATTGCGCCAACTTTCTATCAAACATTTAACTGGTGTCAGATCACATTCAATTAAATGTCGGAACGAAATTTGTCTCATCCTTACACCCAGCCTTTTCTTTTGACAGCGGTATCTATTAACGTGACAAAGTTACCTTATAATGCCTTGTATACCATATTCTTAATCGATGACGCAGTTACTCATACTGTAACAAGTATAGCTCTAGCGGATTATAGTATCATGGTCCACCAGCTTATTGTGTTCATGGTTGTGTATGGGCTGGGATACTGCCAGAATGCCCAGACCTAAACAGGAAAACGATTGCCGTTTTCAACAAAAACCTTTGGCTCAAAAGCTTGTACTGCGGAGCAACGGGTGGGTGGCAATGTATCAAAATTGATAACTTTTTCGGGAAAAGAAAGCAAGCTTCTCCCAACCCCCGACATGGAGGACCAGGAGAATGTGGTTCGTCAGGTCTCTACCTATTGGCCTGTCTGGTATGAACGACACTGTCGTCTAGGGCGGTGGTCACCAATCCAGGACTTCTTTGACGACAGAGAGGTATCTCTCTGAAACTTGACGGCCGCGTGTATCAGACAACAGTGAGGACTGTATTACTTTACGGCAGCGAAAAATGGCCACTCAGGGTTGAAGGCGTGAACCGTCTTCAGGTGTTTGACCACCGATGTCTTCGTTCAGTCGCTCGTGCTGGGTGACACCAGCGAGTAAGCAACGAAGAGGTTAAGAAGCGAGTGTTTGGCACTGATTGTCAAACGAGTTCTTTTATTCAATCATCACATTTGCACACATTTAGGTGGTTAGGTCATATACTTAGGATGTCAGCTAGTCGTTTGTCTCACCGAGTACTGTTTGTCGACGCTGCGGCCGACTGGCGTAAGGTGTAAGGTGGACAGATGATGACCTGACGTTGAGAAATGAAATCGTTCACGAAGGTGGTTGGTCAATGGAGGTCGGGTTCATCTCGCGGGTTGGAGCCCTCGCGACTCACACAGTCGGTGGCTGGAGACGTTGGGAGAGATGAAGGCTAATCGAGCTCAGTGGCGTGAATGTTGTCGTTGTTTGTCTGAGTTGTCTGTGAAGTGTGTGCATATGACGACGTGAAGTAATGGAATCCGTAAGGAAGCTGTCTTGCTGATGACGCCTAACTTTTACTTACAGCTCGGTTATTTGTTTGCATAGTGTAGGTGCTTTGATGTTGTATGTTTCAATATGGACATAGCTATTTCAAGTGGTTAGGCCTCTTCCTCACCACTTTTTCTCCCTCTCTTCCTAAACAGGGTTTGTTTCTTCCTCTTCTTCATGGTTGTGTGGCAGTTAAGCATCAGTGTGAACCACTGATGTATCGCTGTCTATGATGACGATGACGGTCCATCATGTTGGGAGCTGGAAGAAAGTTGGTATCATTTACGGAAAATGCGTCAGTTCCAGTACACTGCCATGAACCTGCTACTTTATGGTATAGGTTTTTGAACCAGAGACTTCGAAGGAGCACAAGATCACTTTACTGTGTAGGTCGCTGCGTCCTGACGGTATCTCATCTCAAATACATTCATGACTATGAACAATCACTATGGTTCAAGTGTAGATGGCTAATTACCATGTAGGAGCGACGTTCAAGTCTGGGTCAATTCTCAAAAATAATCTAAAGTTTCTTAATTCAAGGAACACACTTCCTTACCTTTCATGTCGTCCGTGGATTGTTTCGGTGGAGTTACTCATAGATCTCTTAGGTAAATTAACACCTGTTATTTGTGCAAACTCTTACTATTCTGACTGTAAACTCGTGCTAAATAATCCCTTTTACGATACAGAAGGATTCTTGGCTGTATATTTTACTCGCAGCCGTAATACTTTTGTGGGGATTGACCCTCTGTAAATTATGAAAATCCAATTTATAAATCTAGTCATTAGGTTTATAGATACATACGAGTTCGACGGTGCTAAGCGAATTTACACAATGGCTAACGACTCAGAGGATTCGTTTGGAAAAATACTCGACAGCATCAATGTCTGGTTTTAAAATAGACAAAATCACAAAACTCACCAATTACAGACGTCTCAGAATCTACAAATATCGCTCTTGGAACAAACTGACCATGAGGAGATACTTCAAACAAGGTTTCGTAAGCCCCGTTGTCAAAGTCCCTCGCCTGGTCGAGTGCTTGTGAACTGTCCGATCCAGGCACAGGAATGATTCTATTCAGCTCGTCTTGCATGTTTAAACTATCCACATCTGCACCGTTCAAATCTTCAACATCCAGACGTGGAAGACCGGACGCTTTGGCCTCGTTGATTTTAGCTTGCAATTGATCGAATGCGCTTGCGACCTGACGTCCGTCCGGTTGTATCTGATGTTCCAAACAGTACAATTCCCACAATGCATTTGCTGTTTGAACGCCAGCTTGGCCGACATGAAGATGTATTAGCTGACGCTAGGAAGGTAAGTGGGTTATAAGTGTAAGTTACTGAGAATAACCGACCTGTTACTGTATCAATGAATAGTTTGGGGTTGGTTCATACACGCTTAACAAACTCTTCGGTTGACATACTTCGAGAGGGAAATATGGACTGGATTTCATTCCGATGATGTATGATCTGTCTCGGCCTTAGCAGTTGTGTGGCGAGCCTGACCACAGAAACCAGTGACCTTCCGACTGTTATGGAAGTGCTGTACATGTTGCCCATTTACAACCATTAGTATAGCTGTATGTACCATGTTTTGTCGATTGAACCCAAATTTTGAAATGTCTGCTTATCAGATATGAAGTCAAATTAAGAGGTAGCGTTATTCACGGAGAAGCCAACTTGAGGTCTCAGAGAATTACTCACAATTTATCCTATAAGCAGTTGCTCTTAAAACTACACACTCACGTGTTCCGTGTGTTCGACTACTAAGAAAAACCAGTCACTTTTGTATGAGGTGCATAACGTTGATTGTTTTCACTTTGCTTTTTGTGTTACATGTAAGACTTGACTGTACGAGCACTCCGGTAAACACTCCGAATTTGCGTAACTTTTGACAAAGGTCCTTTGTTATCTAGGTTTCAGGTGAGTCTGTACATTGATTGTCTACGCAACTCAATTACTTAACATCGACTCCCGAGAATTTACTCACCTTGGACAGCTAACGTTTAACATGTCTTTAATCATACCCTTATTTCGCTTGCCGAAGCTTAATCTGCGGTCGACTAAAGTTTGGGTACTCACTAACCCAACTAATGTTTTAAATCGGATAGTACTCATACCTATTTGCATTTTTTTGCATCCACAAAATTTTCAGTCAGCCTCTTTCGTGAAGGTATACTAGACCGGACTTTTGCTCCAACTAGAGCTTACCAGCAATGTATGTCCTTGTTACGGCCGGGATCTGAACTTTGACCACATTTTCCTTGGGCACCGGTATTGGCCACTGCTCGCTGAATTCACATTAGGATTATAGATCGGAGTCAACAGGTGGTTTCTGTTTATTGTTGCGACTATCTGGTAACCTGATCATAATCCATTAACCAAAGTTGTTGAGAGTTCAGATATGAAGGCAGTTGTGTTTAACGTGTGGTCAGCGGAACAGTGGTCAATATGGTTGCTTCATAAAAGCGTCGCCGGAGTACAAATCTGGGTCGTGGCAAGCACATACACCGCGGATGAGATCTAACAAGAACAAAACTGGAGTCTAATTCTTCTTTTCAAAATAGGCAAGCTAGAAAATCTTCTTAAACACGAAAGCTGCAATCAGACGTGTCTTGAGATTTAGCTAAAATTAGCCAAGTCCTTGACCATGCCTCAAAACCTTCAGTAATAATACAAAACCTGATTGTCTTCCGCGGTAGTTAGACTAGCGAGTTAACCGCCGTTGTAGAATTCACATGGGAAGAGGGAAGAAAATTTCTGCTTGTTATATTATAGAACATGCTCTGACGTGTGACATATTGATGGACGGGAGCCATTGTGCTAATAAAGTGAGAATGTTCGACAGTTATTTTTACCACCGAGTACGTATGACATGCGACTGAGTCATTTCGGTTGGAAAGTGAACCACAGCCATCTGTGAATGCCATCGGCGTTGTACGTCGAATTGAGAGAAAACTGACTTTTCCCCTGGTTCCAGTCATTTATCGTGCACTCTCTAATCGACCTGATATCACAAGTCTTTTTAAAGCTGAAAAGTCATTAGTTTTGTTACCGCTAGAAAATAGTAGCCTTAGCTTTGAATTAGCGGAACATGAAATTTTGAATCTTATCACCCACTAGATTTTTATTTTGATTCACTTCGTGAAAAGAAGAGATTTCCAATATCTCTTCCAGAACAACAAATTCAACTATTCTTCTGATGTGCTGACATACTGTAGGCAATGATGCAGTAGTATGCTCTGTTAGTTCAGTATTTTCGTAAGTTGCATGAATTTCAATCATTTGCACACGTGTTTCTTCGTCAGCTGGTATTCAGCTAGTCACACATGTGTCGCATGCGTTCATAGAACCGAGTGATTATTGCTGATTAGACAAATTTATATACTTCAATCGAATACGGTCAATCGTTTATCTGCTTGGTTATCAATTCATGTGTGTAATTGCATAAGTAAACTGACCTGCCCTATACTACTACCTTGTCGGTGGTCGGGCTTGTGTATTGTTTTGATCCGGTGGGCTATGCTGACTAGGACTCAGGTCCTCCCAGGTACAACCTTGTCAGACAGGCCAAAGGGGAGCAGTCAGACGGAAAACCGTTGCACTCATAGGATTGTATGTCGCACCATTGACTGCATAGGAGTGCTCAGGTAGGGAGGCAAGAACATAAGATCACACTGCAGCACTACTTTAATAGTTACGGCACTGCTGTTTTCCGTATCAGGAAGAGGGGGGTTAGAAAAGGTACCCTCCAACACAGAGCACTCCGACCGCCCAACGGTTGACC
>LUCH01003591.1:52783-64434 GCA_013368495.1 Paragonimus heterotremus | reverse complement strand
ACATAGAGTGATCGTCCATCGTTATCTACAGGATTCCACCGAATCGCTCAAAACGTGTTCGCTAGCGAATGTTGGTCACTACCGAGACCATTGCTATTCGGTTACGTAACCCATTCTTGTGTGAGCAGAAAAACCTCGTTCAATCGTTCCAACTGCTTTGGCCATTAGCTGACTCACCTGATCGATGAGTACGTAGTTAACAATCCGTTTGCGTCCACAAATACAATAATGAGTGTAAAGTTCGACCAACACTAAGCTTCACAATTGACTGTTTTCGGTTTCGTTTTCCTTTACAACTGTAATTGTTCGATGAGATTTTATCGAAAACATGTTTGTCACACCTCGTTTTCTGTGACTCATTGGAAATTTTCGAAATTAAGCATATGGGTTGTTGATAAGGTTTGTAATGGATGTAACTCGAGTCTAGTGTTTTTTTTTCAAAAGGGACTGGCTGGAAAGTATATTCGAATTTGCAGTCTGCTGTCGAACGTTAGTGGTGTTCGGTTGATACCTTCCATAGTTATTTTCGTGTTGCAACATAACCAACACTACCTTGTCGAACCTATGTTAAAAAGGAAACAAAGGTCAAACGAGACTCACTGTGATCAAATCACCATGTTTGATATCCAAACTGTTGGATTAAGGTGTGGCACTCAACTTTGATACTTAATCTGTTTAGCGCTTAGTGAAGATATTTTTCTAGTGTAAGCGTTGACTTGTTAGGGCTGCAAAAATGCCATTTTTGTGTTCACAGACTTTGACATGAGAAGCATCTGTTACTGTTGTCTCCATGATTGCAACTGTCTCAACAATACGGGACAGACGATTATATTGAAGTAAGATGCGGTCCGTATTTACTACCTACTAATGTTTCGATTCGCCAGCAACCATCGTTCAAAGATAAATGTCGGCGAGGTCTAGTTTGGGTAAGACTTTGACACCATTGAGCGTAGTGAACAAACCCTCTGATACTGGTACTGACGTGTCTCTAGAGTAGCTTCAAGATCTGCTGAGTATTCTACATGTGGGCGATTGAAACAAGTGTGTCCAGTGGATTTCCTTGAAATCAACACCAACCTGGGCTCCGAACAGAACAGAACTGTATTTAGATGAGCCCCAGTTGAGTAAAATCTGGCCTTCGATTGGATTCGAACCAGCGACATTTAAGCCATTAATCAGCTTTAAATATCATTTCAGGTTGGACATCTTAACAACTGCAATTTTGGTTGTTCATGATGATTAGCTAACAGATGTGATGATACCGGCATCTTCTAACCGTTTGATGTACCAGTCATTTTGACAGACTACCGGTTTCTGATGTAGTCTGACGTTCACTCGAACTTCTTAGCAAGCTCATCTTAATTGCGCTGCGATACTCGCTGTGTCACATCAATCGTCTGATGAACCGCCGCATCGCTGTTATCCCTATAAATGAAAATCAGTCGGTTGAGGTTTGTATCCGATGCATCGCATGCACCTTGGATGGATTGGTCGCTGGGTGGTATGCCACGCTTTAGATCTTGAAAATACTGAAAGCGCTTCTTGTTACATGTGTTGTAACATTATGTTTATAGTTGCCAATAGGTTGTCATGACCTACACGAAGTCGACATGGTATTAGGCGCGTTGTCTACACGAAGGCGAGTCTGTTGATTATTGATTTAAATTCTAACCTATTTTCTACGTGCTTTAAAATCTTTTTTTTTCTCACACGCAGTCTGTGCACTGTTCAAGTGATTCACCGAAACTGTGATTACTGTAATGCAACCCTTATGTCTTCCAATCTACTTTGAAGGCAGTAGTCATTCTGATAACTTTCGGGAGCGACTTTTTTTTGGCAAGAAATATTCGAAATCTTGCAATCTCCTTTTTATTTTATCAATACAGCAAAAAACGCATGTTGTGAGATTCAAACGTTTCGTTTATTTATCTCAGCTGTTCGCAAACGCCACACAGTTCGATAGGTTCATCATTCAACTACAAGGATATCGAAGTTGGACTCCAGTGCAGAACAACATTTACAAACAGTTGGATCAAATGAATAATCGACTATATACGCTTATCCATTAGACCGCAGGTTCGCCGTCACCGGGGTTGCGGGTTTCTGGTCGTTGGTTCCATTCCCGGCATGCTGGTGAGACCCAGCCAGATCGGAGCACTTGTCCATTACTTCGCTGGTGGTCACTGGGACTGGTTGTTTGCAAAAACCCCCCGCTGCCTGTTCTAGGGCTGTGGTGGATGCCTGCTGGTATGCAGGTCAACCACAAAACAGCTGATCGACTTTGTTCTATGAGTAAAAGAAGCGCGGCAGCTGAGGAATGTAGATCAATGCTAGATCGGTCAAGTCCTAGTGGTTGACACCCTGTGATCTGTCAGGCTTAATAAATCGGTTATTTTTTGTCGATGCAACTCACATGTATGTTATGTATTCACCGCACGAACACTTGACTGCTAATGACACTGTCGCTGGTTTAAACCCTAGTTGCAACTGTTCCTGTCTGGGTTTGAGCATATTGACAGTATCCCACTCACACATGACATTGTACACTACATGTCAGCGATCTACTTGTGCTGTGATTTGCAAACCCATCTTGGATAATAATGCCCGGACGATAGATTTAACTTTACTGTTTGACCGTTGGTATTGCTTCTTGTTCTCACTATGAAAACTCGTACTCACTGTCAACTCAGGCTTTGAACGCTATACAACCAGACATGCTACAACCGGCTGCTTGCGAGACGGACTCCACTGCATGGACGTCGCAGGCTGTGCTGTGGTTGACTCGCGCACTGAAATTCAACCCACAATGCGCAGATTCTTGGTGCGAATTAGGCGAAAGTTGTTGGCGTCAAGGTCACCCGGCCGAAGCTATCAATCATTTTCGTCAGGCGTTGAAAATTGTGGTGAGTATCAGACGCACATACCTGTCAGACGTTTTGCTTGCTATCTATTAAGCAGTAGTTTACAAGAGTTTAAGAATCCTCTCCCACTTCTAGAATGAACATCGCTGACCAAAAGAAACCGTTCATCTTGCACAGGATTCTTTCTCGGCGGATATCTTCGTTTCATTGTCCTGGCATGAAAACATCTAATCGTCCATTTCTTCAATTCATAGTTTTTTCTCCTTTGACATTTTTTTTGAAAAACATTCGGAAGCGACTTTCTAGTTTTTCATAATCTTCGGAATTAGAGACTTGGACTAACCTTAGTAATCGAATTTGAGCAGTCATCTTTCTCGTAATCATCGCGCATGCATGAAGAACACCGCGGACTGTGATTGACAGGCAGTTGATAATGGTTCTATGAACGGTGTACGAACTCAGGGTTTGTCGTTGGCCGATAGCAAAAGTACATGTAAAATCACATAACCATTGTCAAAATCGTTCAATAATAAACGGAGACCCTGAAAAATCGAGGAAGGTGTTACAGTTCTGTCGGTCATCCAGTTTTGATGTTACATCCTAAAACAAATTTGGATTGATCTGGTGTTTACTTGTTCTTTGCACCATTTTTTTTCACCGCGTCCGAGGCGTCCCATATCAGTAAGCCTGTTACTCTCTCGGTAGCTCTTTTATTACAGGTGTCTGAATTGTATTTGACAACCGGACGACTTGATGCCATGTAAGAAAGTTGATCTCGTTACAGTTGAGCATGCTGTACAGTGCTTGCTTTGCACACACAGCATCTAAACACGTTGTACGTATTGAGATGTGTCTCAATTGTGTACTTCTGTGAAATCACCCTTTCATTAGTGGAAACTTTTTTTCTTCATCGCTGAAATTCATAGTCATTTTTTGCCAGTTCGCCTCGTTTACACATAATGTATCTTTTTGTGACCGGGTTCAGGAAGGCAGGCATCCATTACTTGATTGATTTTTACTAAAAAATACTCCGATTCGTTTGTAACACTTGCATATTTTAGCTTATCTTGTTTACCGGTATTACCTGTGATTCTGGATCTCTCCACTTTGAATTCGGACGCAGTTTCTTCTAGCACTATCCATTTCTGCACTTTTCAATGATCTTAACTTAGTCTTTAGTAGATAAAAATCATTTCTTCGTGAAATTATTCCACGACTAACCAGTTCGGTTGTGCGGATAGTAGTTGTCGTCTGTGATCACGCACTGACCACGCGATTATAACTGTGGTCGAAGCTCGAATGGATGAACTAAGATCTGTCACATGTACCCTCTTCGGTGCATCATCACATTGTATGTGGCGCACATAAGTTTATTGAGTGATACTTTTCTAAACAGAACAAGACCACATAACCTGTCATATAAGCTGTTAGTTTAAGTCCGCCTATGTTTAAAGCGCACCAATTAGTAACCTCGGTTTTTCGTAGGGCAGCTTCTTATTGCGCTGAGAATGAGCTCACCGGAGTGTTTTCTTTTTAAGTATTCTTCCGGGAAGAGCCTCGTCAGTGACACTTTTGGCACTGAACTCTGCTGTCTTTTTTAGACGCTAATGATGCAAATCTGAAACTTACGGTTAACTGGGGCAATGGTGGTTGGGATTCTGTGATGTCCTGGAACGATCACACAAATACATTTCCACTCACTGTTCACTTGCACCCAGCTAGAAACTTCCGGTTCCGTTAACTGCGGTAGAACAACCAAATAAAAAGAGCTAAATGTGTGCCTCTTGCATATACGCGTAACGTAATTACGCTCATTGTCAAGCAAACATGATTGATTATAACAAACCGATCGATTTGAATTCAATTGGGGGGGTAAATGTGAGTTTCTGTATTCGAACTCCGCTTGATTCTGCTGATTCTCTTCAGGAACGCATCATTCTCGTGCTTGTCACACGCGCTATCACACACAACGGATCTTCATTAGTGTTATTTTCCCTGATCTTCTCTATAAGGACCCTAGGGTGAAAGTGTGCCTATTGTGTTTATTTAATATAAAGCCTCACTTACAGTGTCCTGCGTTTATGTTGTTTTCATATGTTGACGTAGGGTATACTGTTCCTCTGTACTGTAAATGATGAACCCTTCAATCCTCCGTAGCCCTCTCATGTGGATGCTTTATGTCAACTGTCGATGGCTCTTCGACAACTGCCGTCGTCGACTCTATCTTCCGCCAACCGCGACACATCGGCTGCTTCCGTCAATCAGCCTCCGTCATCAGTCGTCGAAAACGACCATCTGACTGAGTCACTTCAGCTCGCGCACGAGGCTGTACGGCATGCACCAACTAATGGAAATGCTTGGTCTGTGTTGGGTAACGCACTTTTGACCACCTACTTCGAACACTTTGCCCCGATCGCTCCTCCTCCAGTGACGCGAGGTCAGAGCGGACCGGAAAATCGGCAGGCGGGTTCAGAAACAACTAAACCGGTTCAGACCGCAACTTCTTCGCAGCGGATCATGAGTAGATGCATTGCCGCGTACGCGCAAGCAGCCAAAGATCGATGTACTGCATTGGAACCCAATTTCCACTTTAATCGCGGAATGGCTTGGCACTATCAGGTTGGTTGAAACCCGCTCGGGCATCTGATTGTTTTTTCTACAGCCCAGTTATGCTTGTTGCTGATGTCGTGAACAGTCGTTTATTTCAGTACGCTAACCACCAACCAACGATTTGATCCATTCGGGCCAATTCTCCTATCTCTAGTGGTTTGTCTGATGAGGTCGGCCGTACAGGTTTCGGATAAAGTAACGAATCTGCCAAACTGCTTGTCTGTGGTGCGCTTTCTGTGCTTTGCCTTTACATGCCGGCAATTTGCCAAACGGATTTTTAACATTGACGAATGTCAATGAAGATCATCTACGTACAAGTGAATTGTTTCCGATGTGAAAAACTATCAAGTTTAGTTGTGAATAAAACTCAACTTATGGAGTGAGCAATTGGACCGTAGGGTCGAGCAAAAACAAATGCTGAGTTCGTGATCACGTCCTAGCAACCAATTTGACCGGATTTTGTGAGGGGTCGTTTTTTTAACCTTAATTATGGATGTATGCCTATACAGTGTTGAGTATGTTGATGAGGGTGACGATGTTCATTTTCTACCACTGAATTAAATAGCGAATTCCAGAGGGATAAATGGCAGTTGTTACCACATGTTTTGCTAATTCTTTATTGTTCTCTTGCTTATTCTAGGTGTTCTTTCTGGTTCACATATTCAACATTACTTGTGATTTCTTATTTTACATCGCAGGATATGTATGCAAATAGTCTGCGTTCATGGTTGCGAGCTATGTGTCTGGATCCACAATGGTGTGCTCCTCGAACGTGTGCTCTACGGTTGGTTCAATTCATCCTAGAATTGGTCCATAGCGTGGATCAGGTCCGACGGGAACTCAATGGAGCTTGTACTGATGTAGCTGGCGATGCGTCTCATGGTGCTCAGGAGGAACATAAACTACCCATGAGTCACACAAAACGTCTGCGCGATCTAATTGCACCCCTTGCTCCTTGTCTACATTTGTTGACTTTGGTCACTGATCGAGGTCAGAACGAACAACTTGAACTCTCTGCTGCAGGGAAACCAACAACCGAAACAAGCAAACTTACTGGACAACAGCGATCTGCGGTAACCAGACTTCTTGGCCCATACTGGTCACCGGCAGCTGGTGATTCTGCCGCGAGCAGCTTGTTAACCGGAACCCAAAAGCACAAAGGAAAACGCGGCAAATCCACACGAAATTTGCCTCCATCTTGTCCACTAACTACCAGGCCGCTCCATCTATCCCTGTTTGATGATCTCAAGGTGCGTACTCACATAAACAACTGCTCCATCACGTTTTTATCATGGCGCATGTCTTTATGCAAATTGGGGAGCCGTGCAAACTAAATCGGGTATTTGAAGCCATTTTTATTTCGGACGGCTGACTCCTTTTAGGAATTACCTGCTTACTGTTGATCAAGTAACACGATGGGTCACATTGAGATTTCTTAAAGGCATATCAAACCCACGGTAACCCGTTGAAATTCAGACTTTCATGATCCATTCAAGTCCTTAGTCTCCCACTTGTATCGCTATAAGTCACAGATATCCGTTTATTTTGTCACCGAAATTGACACGTGAATTCATACTTTTTAGAATTATCATCATAATCATAACAACCATGAGCCTGACCAAAAGGTACTGTGGTTCGCGCCGCCGCTCACCTCAACAGTGACGTGGAATATCCTAGAAGAAGAAAGTTACTAAGAAGGTTGAGAATTAATAAGAGAAGACTAGCCGGAAGAACTGGAAATGGTATGGATACAGGTACGCCATTGACTGCGACACATCGCCATCTCGGATAGCGTCTCTAACCAGCGGTTTGGGTGATCACGAGGACCCCATCCAGACAGGCGACACCTACCCACTTTGCTCAATGGAGCAGTCAAGGTCTTCATATTTTGTGACCACGTTGTTGGTTGACCGCCGCGCAGTTTTACCCAACTGTTGGTGGCCTCAGCGTATAATGCCCGGTACGGTAAACGATCAGATGACATACGGAGCACGTGACCCAACCATCGTAAGCTGTGTACCGTGGTTAGTTGACCAATTGATTGTGCATCCCGAGCGTTCCGGAATACGCGCCGGCGAACGGCCACATTGCTCACGCGGTCAGTCCACTTAATATGGGCCAATTGACGGAGGCAACGATGATCAAACACAGCGAGTCTGTTGATATGTTCTTTGTGAACAGGTCACGTTCCCGAACTATAAAGTAAGATGGAGCGCACACAGGCATTATATACCCTTCCTTTCAGCGACAACCGGACGTCTTTTCGACGCCACAGATGACGCAGTTTGGCAATGGCAACTCGTGCCTTCGCAATCCTCGCTGATATCTCATCAGCAATATTACAGGCTGACGAGATATTGCTATCCAAGTATGTGAAACTGTCCACAGTCTCAAGCGGATTATACTTGCGTACGAAATTCTTCAGTCGTTTAGATGCATTCTGTTTTCAGCTCAGTCCAGTTCAAGGGTGTGACTCATGCTGAACCGGATAGATGTTTAAACCAGCTAGAAAGGGCGAAGCTATTATAAACTATTAAAACTCACAAGGCGATTACTCTACCGCCCATGAAGAGAGTTTGTCGTTGGGCGGTGGCAGATGATGGATACTAGCGTTGCTCGCACCTTGCAGGCAACCATTTCAGTCACGATAATTGGCTGTTAAAATACACGTTTATAATGTGCATTGTTTAGTCTGTAGTTTGTTTTAATTCGCAATCTTAATTATCCACTACCTGATTGGTTGATTGCTCTTGGCTCGTTTCTACTCACGTTTTGCACCATCATCGTTAAGATGGTGTGATTTGATCATTTTGCCATTGTAACCAAAAGCAGTAAAAGCTCAACAATCCAGTTAAGCCACTTGCTGAAAATATACTGAAACGTCCAATTCAGTCTTCCGCGCGTTCTCATGTGTACCTGTAGCTGAAAACGATGTCTTTACATGGAGCACCGAGTTTGCGTCACGTGACTGGTCGTCGTGCTGATCCACACCGTTCTGAACCTAAAAAAGGCTTGTCCATCATTTAATGAAGTTACATTTTCACGTGTAAGCAGTGGTATCAGCAGCAGCTGGCTGTTATGTTCCAGCGACTGGGAGGGACGTTTTAGTAGGTCTTTCAGATCACTGATTTTGTTGTGTGGTGTCACCTGCCAATCCGTGAAGGTCATTTCCATGGCTCCGGCACGCAGCAACCGTTATCATGACCGTGGCAGCCACTGAACGTTTCCAGTATGCACGCTTTCATCTTGGTCACTAGCTGGACAATTTCATTTTTTTCTAAAGCCAGGTAGAATCCTTCCATGTAGACCATGGTCATGTATCTCAGTCAGCGTGGGGTACCGGCGGGCCGTTTTTTCATTTGCACTTATTACCGACCTTCATGCCAAGGTTAGACGACGATGCTTCCTAGTCGGGGAAACGAAAGTAGGTTTTACTCATTGCAAACCGGACAATGTAAGTTTTTGCTGCACATCAAGAGGCCAATCAAGAAACCGATGTACTCTGTCGTAAATTGACCAAAAAACTAGTGTCATACGTTCCTTGACGCCTTCGACATCAAATCAATACAGTTTTAGGGGTGTAACAATACATTTTGATTGTAACGTGAAGCAGACCAGCCTTCATTGGCTAACAAGAAGAAGTTCACTTATGGTCTATGCGCCCACAAAACGTATTAGACAGTCAGTCAGCGTCAGTTCAACGCGATTGGCTTGAATGTTGCTCGCTAGGACCATAAAGACCAAGGATATTAGGGACCTGATTGAACATATTATAACAATATAACACGATTCTGTAGAATTCTCAGGATCGACTCGGCTGTGTTATTGTTGGGAGCATTTCATTATTAATCCTTATTGTTCTTGTTGTTTGGACACATCGTACATAACTCCGATAGTGTAACAGATTCATACTGACCCCTATCTGTGAGCTGTTTGTTAATAGCACCAGTTGTCTCCTGATTCCACTCCGAAGTGTAACAGAGTGTGAATAAACAAGGAAGTAGGTTTTGGGTTTCAGCAATCACATTATTTCCTTTTTTAAAAAGCGGTATGCATTAATTCATGAACCACTCCCCCATTGTTTCTGTGGAATAGTGTGTTGTAAAGCTTGTGACCAAAAACGGCAGCTGCTGATGCAAATTTTTTCGACATACTCTGTTGACCTTCTGAAGTAAGTTCTGTTCGTTGGCATCCGTTAGGCAGCCTTTGCCAGATTTGGAAGGTTATATCCACTTAGCTGGTGTATGCTTCACTTCTAACCACATTTTTTTCATTGTTCACTATCAGTACTCGCTCTATCCTCTGGCGTGCAGTTCGACATCAAATATGATTTTAACCTTAGCGCTGGGTCAAGAAGTTACAACAGCCTGTGTCACTTGTTATCGAATTGCTTTAGCACTCTTTACAGGCAGCTCCATATATGTAAAATTATCTTCGAAGTCACATTAACAACACATGTATTACGTTTTCTAACCTCACCTCGATGCCGGTTTTTTTTTATACAAAATTTTCCTACCTACTGCCTCCATGTTCCTTCAAGGTTGGACAAAATATGGACAAAGTTTGCGTTGGCCGTGTGGTTAATCAGCTTCCCTCGGATTCGGAATTAGTTTTGAATCTTTTATTGTTGGACGCTAAAGGCAGTCCGTTGGCTGTGAGGCTATGCAACATTGGTAAGGTATGTTTCCTTTTCCACTTGTAAGCCGTCTTTATGTTCAACGGTCTAATGTGTCCCTGACCACTTGTACACATTACTGCTATCCGTCAATTACACATATTCCTCACATGCAGGGACTTGGACCAGTTCGTAAGGATATTCTGGCTATTCCCCATCCGTTTGTGGAAGAATGCGAAATTCCCGGATGTCTGCTACGTGCTGTGCTGCGACTGAATGCGGCTTTCGGCGCTCTAGATGACCCACTTTGCAAGCTATTGAACAAACTGAATGAACTACATTTAATGGATGCTGATGTTCCAATAAAAGAGACCTCCGAGCCCCTGTCAGAACCACCCTTCATTCCTAACATAAGTCTTCGAATGCTCCGTGTCCCGATCCCGGACATTTTAGTCGTAAATGGTCAACCAGTCGGGTCCAGTTGGACAGCGGCCCCGATATTGAAACACATATTTTTCACCGCAGTTTAATGACCTTCATCCGCTTGCTGACGATCTCAGGGAAGTCTTACACACGTACATACGCACATACATGCACACACTTAGGTAGATAAATTTCCTCACTTTATCCTCTGTTGAGCAACCTGTAGATTTATACTTTCTTTCCACATTCCCTAGGTTTTCCTAAGTGTGTGTTTTTATTGCTGTGCTGTACCGACATCTCTTGCTTGTTCAGGCCCACCTAGGTTGTCGTGTGATTAATTGTACCATCCTAAGTCATATTCACAGATGTTTATTCCTGTGCAAAAGTTGTTATTTTTGTTCTGTCTCTTGTGCCATGATATTGAATCTATTAAGTAATTGGTGAACTTTGTCACACGTACACGCATTCTCGTGATCCTGGGTTCCCTCATTCAGGAACCATTGAGTTCGATTGAATAATGGTGTATGGCTTGCTTGATCGAAATGGAAATTGTTTTGTTTTCCGCAACAAGTGAATTTTCTTCGTTTGTTCACATTTTCAGCATACAAAAGAACGATGACTGTCGGTTCAGTTTTACAGTCGATTGGTGATTCTCTTAGTTAACTGGAAATTGTGTTAGGTAAGGAATAACCGAAGAACAGTAGGCACGACTATGGGCATATTACCTTTTAAACTCGGATCTAACTGGAAACAGTTGATATACTGTTGAGAAGATCAGTGTAGATATAGTGATTTGAAGCCAGCAAAGCATTGGAAGCGAGTTGCTTTAACAGAACAGAAAACTTTAAAATTTTCTAAGGTGGATGCAAACCTACCACTGTAGCTAAGCAAATCGTCGATGGATCTGTAGGAAAATTTGAAATCTTCGAGCAAAACACAATTGGAGCATATCAGAAAGTAACACTGTTAAATTTGTGAACCAGTATCAAAGCCCCAGCTGGGCGTTTAGGAGAGATGATTGGCGCACTATTCAACGGAGTTACCTTATGAGAACGTGGGTCTGAGTGTAAATACCGGCCATGGCAAGACTGTGCGTTGTTGACGAGCTGGAATCGCAGCCTATGGCCTTAGACATTTAGGAC